>PVLD010011397.1:0-65521 GCA_004027595.1 Dinomys branickii
GAAGAGGAGGATGAGAATATGATAATTCCTTTGATATCTTTTATTCACATCTACCATTTAATTAAAAATAGTACCTACATTTAAAAAATCCTTTTCTATCATTTTTTTTTTTGTTTTTAAAAAAGCAGTGGTTCCATGTGGTTCAGGCTGGCCTTGAACTCACACTAATCCTCTTGCTTCAGCCTCCCAAATGCTGAGATTACAGGCTTTCCTATCATTCTTGTGTCACCAAATCTGTGATTTTGTATGCTGAAATTTATTTATCTTCTGTTATCTGAAGTCTTATGCTGTTGTTAATTTTTATGGTTTGTGTCTAGATGTCCTCCCAAAGGCTCATGTGGTCTTAGATGGGGCTTTTTCAGAGGGGGCTGGCTCTAGAGCATGTGATGCTGGGTTTCAGGGTGTGTGATGACTAAGTTAGCCCAGCGGTTGGTTTGGCATAGTTCTGGGTAGGGTTGGGGTGTCCCACCTGGGTTGTGAGTGCTACCCGCCCTAAGGGCAGGTAGTCTGGGTGAGATATACGGGACTGAAAGAGGGTCACTGCTTGTTGCTCGTCACTGCTGCCTTACACCCGCCACGAACTGGCTCTCCTCTGAGATGCCCTTCTGCCAAGCCACCCTGCCCAGGAGCCAGCCAGCTATACTGAAACCTCCACAAACTGGGAGCTAACCAGACCTTTCCTCCCTTAACTTGAGGGGATCAGGTATTTTTGTCTCAGCAACAAGAAAAGTAATCAAG
Organism: Dinomys branickii; assembly: GCA_004027595.1. NCBI lineage: Eukaryota > Metazoa > Chordata > Mammalia > Rodentia > Dinomyidae > Dinomys > Dinomys branickii. The sequence goes on from PVLD010011397.1 coordinate 739, forward strand.
ATACATATTCTAGTGAATACTTATGTATCCAGGGGCTTTTAATATAAATGATGAATACATTAATCAGCAAATGAATATTCTTCTATTATGGAGGAAGGACATGCAATAATATTCCTTATATTTCTTTTATATAGTTTAGAATGTCAGGTAAAATAGCTCTTTGGAATCTGAAAAATAAACGTGGCTTTCTTATGTGAGGATCAAAGTATTATTGAAGAGTTAATCTTTGTTGTTGTTTTTAAGAACACTGCAAAAGATCCTTTTAGATCTCTAGAGAATTTTATACATATTTATACAGCACAATTTACCATTAACAAAATTTTAGGTGATATTTTACAGTATACCCTCATTGTCAATATATTACTTTTAGAGAAATTGTTAGATCCAACTTATGAAGGACGTTATTAAAGAAAATTTGAAGTTATTAAAAATCTCATCATGCATTTTTCATGTCATGTAAGTAATCTGTTGAAAATTTATAGTTCTGAGACCAGTCATGCTGTCTCACTGATTCGCTTCCTCCCAAGCCCGGCTGGTGCGTACACAGGGAGCTTTTATTTTGTTCGCCACAGTACGGCACGTGTAGATTTAGACTTTGCTCCACTGATTTTCACCTTAGTAAAAACTACCTTTGGGGCACCACAGCGTGCACCGTTATCTCTGGGTGACAGATTTCCCATCGCAATGTCTTTTCTGTACATGGAGAGGAAGCAAAGAGAGAGCTCCTCCAGGCGTCCCCGACTCCCACACTGACTTCGGCACTGGTTACACAGCGGCTGACTTCTTGCTTTACCCCATCTAGATCAAGCCCAAAAACGCTGCACTTGGTAGAAAGCTGTCTGTAGAAGCACAAGAGGATCCGATTATGCAGAGGGCATCATTGCACTGCCAGGGACAGGCGCCCTGCAGCGAGTTCACAGCAGTGAGTCTCACAGCCTGTGCCATCTGCAGCTGGCAGTGCTAAGGATTTACGTACGCCAAAATTCAGATGTAGGTAAGTTAGAGAGAATTAAGACAGGTTCTGAAATACACTTGAATTAAATGCAGAAGACCCAAAGTGGAGAAGGATTTTAAAAGCTAATAGCATTATCTTTTGATAATCCTTATGAAAGGACAAGACCGATTTTACTGTGTACAAAATAAATGAGCTTCACATCTAAATTTGAGTTGTGCCAGGGGAAAAGATCTGGAAGAAAAAACAGAAACAAAAGCCATAGGTTGCTCCGACAGGGCCGGAGCAAATAGGGACCAAGGATGAACTGATTCCTGGGCCCTTAACCTGTTACTCAATAAAAGCAGGACCAGTGTTTTCTTCTGAGGCAGACTGGGATGTAAAAACAGTCTAGTGTTATTTATTTATTTATTAAAACCTCTGATGCTTCACTTGGGCCTATAGATGCCTGATAGCTAGTTAAAAGCAGAACAAAGTTTGACCTTCACTTTCTAACCTTTAATGCCTTAAAATATTGGCTATAGTATATTAATCATTTAAGAAAAGATGGCAAAGCAAGGTTTATTAGCTCTAACTTTACCAAGCCTAACTCATTTTTCTTCAAGACTGAGAACATCAAGATAAGGGTAACTAAATTATTTTTAACCTAGTCCTTGTCCTAGGTCTGTGGTCACCTAGACACCAGGAAAAGGAGAGCCGTGAGGACCAATGCATGATGATGTCATTCTCTTGAGCAGAAATAGTCATCTCAGAAACTAAATTGCCCCTCAAGTCATGAGCATTTCTCCAGAGCTATGAAACCAGGACTGACCACAGTATCCCGTGGTCTGTACTCTTTTGTGAATGGGCCAGCCTGATCCTGCTCATTTGAGTGTGCCCCCATCCACCCACTGCCAGCTACTCAAGCAGGAGTCCTGTTCCTATGACTCTTACTTTTCTTTCTTAAGAGGTTGGCTTGATCTTTTGTTGAATCCTTAAGCCAAAGTCTCTTATGTCTTCTCTTAGTTTCCAAAAAAACTTTTGCCTGTAAATTCACACTATTGCTTTGCTTTTAATTTCTCATCACTAAAGCAAGGACTCACACTAGACAGTGACATCTTTGCACGTAAAATAAAACTATATGAAAAAAGTTAATATAAGCTTGTGTGGAATTAGAATGCTAGAGAAGAAAGACTATTTGAGAACAAAAAATAGGGAGCACTGAATAATTTTTAAATACATGCTTAAAAAGGATTAGTGTGAAATGAAAACCGAGGTAAGGTTCAAGTAGATTTAAGAATCAGATTAACATATTCAATAATCAAAAGATTGAAATTCTTATACAAGTTTATTATTGAATAACCTGCTTAATGTAAAAAAAGTGATTATCTTAAAAAGAGTAAGATCTGAGTATTACTCTGTTAACAATCCATTTCATGTTTATACAAGAAAATGTGAAATGGAATTACTATACTTAGTAAGAAGCATTTGTAAAGAATAAGCATTGCACCAAACCTTGAAAAACTGAACACTGTGGTAGAACCAAAGAATAATGAGAATAACATTTATAACCCAGTCATATGAGAAAGGTGCCTGGATTAGGGAAAAACATGATCTGAGTTACTTCAATCCTAAAAATAAAAGCAAACAAAAGTGAAACAAAGCAAGTTAGTCCAGCTATGATCTTACCACAGTTGTTTTTAAAGAGACAGTGATGAAGTTTCCAATAAAGTAGGAAAACTACACAAAATTACCACTCCAGAGATCGAGTTACAGCATCCTTTCCCCATCCACCCCCAACGTGACTGAAGAATGGTCTTCACAAGAACAAAACGCACTTCTTTGCTTGTTCCTTCGCACTTTAAAAGCAAATGCCCCACTTCCCACGGCCTAGAACCGTAGCGGCAGCACGCACTTTTCTTCTATTACAAATTGACCACTAGGTCGCAGTCTTAGCTTAATTCCTTCTTTCAGAGCATCTAGTTGCAAGCAGTTTATAATTTTAATAATTAAACAAAATTTATTTCTCTCTTAAGACAAACGCTGATACAAGCTCAGCTTATCCATCAGCTCAGCGCCTACCTAGATCCCTTAACACATGTGCTGCTTTTTTAAGGGCATCAGAACTCACAGATTTCCCCGAAAGAAGTTCTCAATCCTCAGCAGGCAGCTTCATTACGAAGCTTGTGATTACACTGTGAAAAGAATACTGCATGGGCACCTTCAGCTTCTAGTTTCACGACAGTAGTGAGGCAACAGGTCCACAACTACCGCTCCTTTATTGCCACTGCTTTTCTTGCATTCTTAGGGCCCCATGTAAGAATCAGTCTTGCTGATTCCTTAGAAAAGTCCATCTCTGTACTCATTATAGACGCTTTCACTCACAGCGCCCCCATACGCCTGTGTAATATTCATTCTTTAATTCGCACGAATATTTTAAAAGAACTTGACAATTTTTAAAAGAAGAAAACCCAAAGATAGATGCAAAGTAAGAAAATGTAATATATTTGAATATTTTTAATACTTTTTTTGATGTATGTGCCCATAATGTTGTACTGTTTCTCCTTCATAAGTGACTCATACTTTATGGATTTTCTTTTTGGAGAGAGGACATAGTAATTAAACTTATTTTTCTGTAGAAAATATTTGAATTTTCAGCTTGGAATGTATGCTTTTAAATAAGTGCCAACAATGAATAGTGTATATAACTATAATTTCAACATAAGTCATAAATAACCCTGTCAACTTCCCAAATTAATAAAGCATAAACCAACTGGGAACAGTCACCATAAATAGATAACATTCATTAACAGCCTAATACATTCCAGATCTCATAGTTGGTGTTGATATGCAGTGCTTCATTTAATCTGCCCAACAACCCTGTACGACGTATTTCTCAGCATGCAGCAATCTCTGCTTTGTGTGGTAGTGCAGGTCTTTAAAATGACCTGTACTAAATGCGAGCTGAAACTGTGCAGAGTGAGATTACAACAGCATCGACTCCATATTGAAAAGTTTCTTAGCTCTGGAAGATAGAGGCTTGCTAAAACTTAAGAACTCACCAGTAATGTCGTGGAACACAGAGTGGGTGCAGATATACTCCTTAAGCAACCCATATTCTTGCACATAGGCATCAGGAAGCTGCTAAGGCAATTTAAAGTGGCCAACCACACTAACAAGAACTTGAGCTATAGAAACCCGGGAGATCTAGGTGGCTTGCACCAGAGGTAGCCACCTTCATGATGTTCGTGGCCTGTAATTCACAGATAACTTCTTGATTGTATTTGCCTCCCTCTGTTCTCCCTTCTCACTCTTTGCTGGCCCTGAGGGACAGCATGGACTTTGGACAACAGTCCTCTATCTTCTCCATGAGTGACTTTTTGAATAAAATCGTCATCTTTACTCAACACCTTACCTCTCAGTTTAGTTGGCGTGTCATGCAGCAAAGAGACAGACTTGGCTCCAGTAACAATCTTCATGATCAAAGGGAAGGATTACAATTATTTCATGACAAAAATTGTCAAAACTTAAAATTCTCCTATACGTTGTTATAAATACAAAAGAAAATTTAAAATTTTTGTAAGATGGGCAAGTTAGCATACTGTAATTGAAAACATAAAAGGAAGTTAAAATATTTTATTGTTTTTTAAAAAAGAGACACAAATCTAGAGTAGTTTGAATAGTTCCAGTCTTCTTCCTCTTGTCATAGAGGCAGATTTAACACAAATAAGGAAAGAAGTTGTAATGAAGAAAGATGTCTCAGAGGAAGTGCGGCTGGCAAAGATGCTTCATATTACATCAAGTCTTGGAGCTGTCTGATGACACTGAAAGCACAAAGGATGAGGTATTGTAAGCTGATCCAAACTTAGAAAGAAGTACACAATTTGCCAATACATAGAGAAGATGTCTGCAGTGTATTATAAATTATATGACAGCAAGAAGGGCACTGGAAGTATTGAAATTACTCTTGATTAGTTCTTTTTTTCTTAAAAAAATAAAATATTTTAATTCTCTAAATTGTGTACACATTAGAACTGTAAAAAGACAGGACAACTGTTACTTATTTTATAAGTGTACGGAGGACTAGAGAAAATTTTCCAGTATTATATAACAAGTTAGGGTCTAAGTTCTAGCCTAAATCTTTCTAGCTGTTAAGACTTTTAACTGTTTTGAATTACTTTAATGGTGATTGCCTTTTATTCCTACAAGTACTTGAGTTCTGTTTAAAGAACAGTAATATTTATTCCTGTGTTCCCAAGAAATTGTTAAAACTTGCAGAGTGTAATACACATTTTTTGTCATAAAGGGCCATTATCGTGGGTATGTTAAACCCACATTTCTTTAGACTGTTTCTATTGATGAATTATTCATTTTAATTTTATGAATTTTACCACATTAAATAATGAGTACTTAACATGAAACAAATCACAAAAATAAAGCATTATATTTTTAATATTTATTATTCATAAAAAAGCATAAAAAATTTCAACATCAATTGGTTTTGTGGCATACAAAGTCTAAAAAAGAACAAGAAAAAATAAAGCCCTATATGAACTACAGTGAAAATGCCAATAGCACTCTACAAAGAAAATAATCTTTACTTCATTTATCACACCTAAGGCAGTCTTCACACATGACAACAGCATGTTCCATACGCATGTATCACTTATACTGACTGAACGTGTTTTGCTTCTCTGACCTTTTGGTAGGTCAATTGACATCTCTCTGGTCTTGCTGTTTTGTCAAGAGGTTTCTCTATTATGCAATGTGTAGTTAACAGGAACATAAAATATCAATAAAATAAAGTGTTCAATTTTAATGTGCATTTCTTTTTTTTTTTTTTTTTTTTGCAGTACTGGGGATCGAACTCAGGACCCTGCGCTTGCTAGGCGAGCGCTTATTCCTCTGAGCTATATCCCCAGCCCCTTAATGTGCATTTCACATTTAGAATAAGTATCAACATTTTCACATCAGCTATGTACTTGCTTACAAACCTAAAAGATAACATCAGAAATAAAAACCTATGTGAATTACAGTGTAAACCCAAACAAAAGTCTATCAATGAATAATCTTTGCTTCAACTGTCACACTCAAGGCAATCTTCACACATGAAAATTGCATTCCCATACACAAGTATCATTTACACTGATAACACACATGCTTGTTTTCCTGTCCTTTCTTATAGGGCATGGTTATATCTTTTTGGGTTTTCTGTTATCATAATAGGTCATTGGGATGCTGTGTCTGCATGTTCACCTGTCAGTTTACCAGCATGGTCCCAAATTTTTTTGTTTAGCTCTCTGGGTAGAAATATCTTGTTTTTCCTCTACTGTAAATTACCTTTTATGAGTTTTAGTTCCAGTCCTCTAAAAAAATTTCTCCATGGTATTTTGAACTTGTTATTTTCTTTGCAAAACATGAAACTATGCCATACATGTTTAGTATTGAGTAAAATACAAACAGTGGCCAATGCTCTGTGTTTCAAGTGACACCATAGTTGCTGCATAACTCATCAACCACATCTCTGCTTCTGGTTTTGTTGTAGAAAGTTAACATTTCAGGCTTCCGTTGTGTCGAGGTTTCCCTATCAATATTTCCATCATGGTGCAATGTTAACATCAGCAGTACCAGTTTGCTTTTCTTTGCCATATACAAGAACAATGTAAATCCTTCTGAAATTCAAAGATTGTACTATGCAATTCTCTGTTTTGGAATTGCAGCATTTCACTTGGAATTTCTGCTTTGTTCCTGTGTACAGTTCCTGTGCTGGTCCATGTATGCTCTGATAACAAATGTAACATCAATTGGAAAGTAGTAAACCATTGTCAAATGTCACATCCTGATTAGTTCTGGAGATGGGAGCAACAAGTCTGTTCACAACATCATTCAGCTTATTACTATATGAATAAGGACCTGATGGTGATTTCCAGGATAAATTTTTAAGCTGAAAGCATGGTAAGTCTTTGCATCTACAAGGTCATGAATTTTTATGCCATATTTTGACCCCTTGCTTTTCCACAAGTTTTTTACATTCCTGCAATTACCATGAGAAATCCTTGCTAAGTACAGCAGAACTATGAATGCTTTCAATTAAGCTAGTGGGTTGTCATACATAATAAATACATTTTTAATATGGCTATGGTGTATATAGACATTTTATTTGTATTTCAGCTTTTGTGTATTTCACAGCATCTTTCTCTGCTTACAATTTCCAACACTGAATTGCAAGTTAGGGGCTACAATTCAAGCATTCTTTCCAATATGTTTCACTCTTGCTAAGACCCTCACTATAGTTTCAGACCTAGTTCTAACATTGGATCATTCCATTTGTTTGTGTGACCATTCAGCAACACTTCGCCTAGGCAAATATGTACTCACACTGCTGCTTTTGTTATCATCTGAATCAAGGAGGTCTGCATTCCCCATGTCTGTATCAGTTGATTCTTGCTCCATTTCACTGTCAAAGGGGCTTTGGCTCACATGGCCAACATCAAAGCCATCATCATCTCCCTCATCATCATCCACCCACATCACTCTTCTCTTATAAAAACATGTATTTTACCATAATGGACCATCTTCATCACCCATGCACGAGTAATCTCATGATTTACTTTTTACATCCTCCAAAATTGCAAATGTGGTTTCTCATGTGCCATTGTACTCGATCAGACTACTTCTACCAGAAAAATCAAAGGGAAACTTTTAAAAACACAAATCTTAGAGTGGTGTGGGTATATTATACCCTCTATGATGCTCAGATAAACATACACAAAATGTCTTAAATGGCACATCATATGGGTGAAAATCCTGATTTGACACCTTTGCACATGTACACACACCTTGTGTTTTGTTATACCAAAAGAGGAAACACAAAGATTGTTTTTTGTACCCTCAGGCAAAGGTACTGAGATGCACGGCCAGCTACTATCATGCTGAAGTAAAAATTTACAGTAGAAAGGTAGAGGAATGTGTTTGCGGAACTCCGGGTTATGATTCAGTAATCATGGAAAAGGCTCTAGGGCGCAGTGCCTGGGGACTCAAGGAGGACACAACTAGAGAAGGGAACATGAGAAGAGCCAGATGTAGGGTTTAGATTGTGGTACCAGGAGATCAAGCCATACAGGGTTTTCAAGGCTCACGAGAGGATTTTAGCTTCTTTATTTTAGGACTGGAACACACTGGAAAATTTTGAGCAGGATTGTGATGTATGAGAAATAACAAAACATATTGCCACTTTTTCAGGCCTGGTGATTAATGTAGGGTGATTGATAAAAGATGATAGTGACGAGGGCAAACATGTTAAATGGCTTTTGCCCTTTTCATTTGGGTCAGGGGACAGGAGGCACACTCGTTAAGTGGGTGAAATGCCACTTAATGCCAGAGAAACTCTTGCTCTGTCTCTGAAGGGAAGTTCCCTCAGGTTTCCCTCACACCAGCATGAAACATTCACAACCAGAAAACATGTTGACAGAACATATTCAGAGGGAGGCCAAGAGGTTTAGCTTTCTGAGCTACTTTGAATCCTGAATGATATAGATTGAACTCGGTAACTGCCCAGAGTCTGGTTGAGAATCTTTTCAAATGGCAGCTATAGGAGAGAAGATAGCCAAGCCAGAAGGGGGATACAGCATAGACTTCTCAGGCAGACACAGATCCCAGACTTCTCAGGCAGGTACATATGCCAATCACACATTTTAAAGGAGAACGTTGCTAACTCAAATGTGGTACCTAGATGAGCAACATCAGTACTTCCATCACCTGGAAGCTGTATCCTGGACCTACCTGGAGTGGTAAGTGAGAGAAAGTAGTGTGCCACAGACACCTGACCTGTCCCCCATCCTCCTTCCCTGGTCAGGAAAGGAAATCACAGAGAAAGGTGTTTGCTCTGAAACATGAACAAGGGCTCCAGTAAAAGGATTGAGAATATCCCAAGGGAGAAGTGTATTCCTGAAAGAGAAAACGGGAAACAATGGAAACTTGATTAGAATTTATATTCTACCTTTTCCTTTTCTCTTTGCCTTTTTAGCTTTCTTACACACACAAACACACACACACACACACACACACACACACACACACACACATTCCCTTTCAGAAACATAAGGCTAGGAAAAAGGTGAGCTTAAAGTGGAAAGCATTTAGATGTGTAAGGAACAAGAGCATTTAAAAATAAGGACAAATTCAAACAAGTTACAAGAAAATGTAACAATATCAAGGATCGAGAGAAAATTGTAAAAGCTCCTGGAGGAAAAAAAAAGGAAAGAAAAAGAAGACAATTTTTAAGAATTACATTTAAAAACCAAGAATCACTTAGGCATTAGAATTTTCAATGGCAGTACATTTAAACATGGAATCTTTTCTCCTCACGTGAGCTATAATTTCATTGTGATGAGAAATAAACACTTCAGAAAATTTCTTATGGATTTTTTAAATAAACATATTTGGCCATGCTTTAGTAGAAAGAAAGATGAATCCAGGCACTTGCAGTGAGACATAATGAATGAAAAAGAACTGTGGGCTTTATTAATGTCAAAATGAGAAATTACTATAAATAAATCCACTCAGTATATGTTGAGTCTGGAATTAAAATGCTAAATAAAAGGAGTAAGAGTGTGGGATCATATGAGTATAAATTACAGTGTGATAAGAGCCAGTTAAGGTTATTGATTTGTTTTGGGAAAAGACTAATATTGATGAATTTTGGTAATTTCTTGTGGCTCAGTAAGTTAAACGTAGCCATCAAAAGAATAAAAATAGAATAAGTAACTCTTGAAATATAAGAAGCAAATTTGATTAGCCAATAGGCAGTAGAGGAGGAGAAAAGAAAAAACAAAAACAAAATAAAGGCCAGGAAGCACACATGATGCATTATCCTAGTTCTTTTAAAGAAGAGAGTCTAAACCACGATCTTGTATAAGGCAATTTACTTTGGAAAAAAAAAAAAACCCAAGAAACAGAAGTAGTGGACCAGGAAGAAATAAGACAGGAGGAAAAGCCAGTTCCAGGATGCAGTGCCAGACTGATCACCATGGCAGTCCAGTGGGACTCAGTCCAGTAGGGACTTCCGAGGACTCGCACGCACTGCACTTCAGAACTGTCCACCCCCGAAGAGTACAGGGGTTATCTGTCCTGGTGCCGCTGCTTCACTGATCAAGGGTAACCCGTAAGTACTGATTCCTTCACATGTCTTGGTTTGTCTACACGGCATAGTGACGAGAGACTCTCGCAGTTGCGCCAAGAAGTGTTGGTAGAGAAGCTGTGGGGCAGAAAGCAGAAGGTTCAGGGTGCGGCTGGGACTGCTGGTTACATCTAGGTGTAGGCAGTGGCTCAGCAATGGCTGGAGTGAGAAGACACTCCCAAGAGAGTAACAGTAAGTATAATGGGGATCGGTGTCTACAGGCCCAGACTATGAGGTTAAAGTGATGTAGTTCTACTTATTTAAACTTCACAGGACACCTACAAAAATATTAACACATGCAGGACATATGCTTTCAGTGCCTTTTTGAAATTTTTGCCCATTCTATTGCATTACCTCCCGTAGTGATACAGATTAAGGAGACCATCATTGGGAAAAATTCAAAATACTTAGAACTAAAGGAAAAGATAGACTAAGAGAAAAAGGAAGGAAGGAAGATATGAATAAAGAATATATTGAACAACAAGAAGTTTTTTAAGAAATTTAAAAATAGCTAAAGTGACAGATTTTTTACAATTATGAATAAAATACCATGAGCTACTACAAATTAGTCAATTTGAAAAACCTGAAACAGAAACAAGTTCTGGGAAAGATAAAATTTCAAAATTGTCCACAATGAAAGAAAATTTGAGTAGGCTAACAGGAATTAAGAAAATCTAACCAGTGATTTTAAACAATTGTTAAAAATACTTTCTTTTTTACTTTTTATTTTACTTTGAGATTTAAAAAAAAATATTTAAAAAGAATTTTTTGAGACAGGGTCTTGCTACATAGTTTAGGCTGGTCTTCAACTCACCATAGCGCACAAGCTGGCCTCGAACTCACAGTGATCGCCTGCCTCACTTTCCTGAATGTGTGGATTACAGGTGTGCACCACCATGCCCATCTGAAACACTTTCTAAAACTGGCTAAGTGTACACTGTTTTATAGGTCAGGTTCAGAAGACACTCATAAGCTACAGTTAGTGGGAAAGCTACTAATCCATTTAAAAATGGTAATATAGTCTTCATTATCAAACCTGATTAGAGAAGAACAAATTATAGACCAATTTTATGTATAAAATAAGATCCCAAAACCCTAACCGAAGTATTAACCAAGTGAATCCAACATACTGTAAAGAAGAACAATGACAATAATACATCATGATCCAAAAGGTCCATGCTAGAGAGGCCGGATCTAACGGGGAATAATCGTGTGACTAAATCTGCACACGTAGAAAATCAATTTATGGAAGTCAACAACTACATAATAAAAAGTTTTTAAGAAATCTAGAAAAGGGATTCCCTTATTTCAGTAAAGTTATCAAAAGACTATAGCAAGAATCATATTAATGAAAAAATTTTCAAAGCATTCCCTTTACATTCTGCATTCAAGGATAAGGTAAAAATACTTATTATTGACACAAATACTGTAAGTAATGGTCAATAAAAGAGAAGCCCCACACTGAATAAGTAAAAAAAAAAAAGCACTCTGAAGTATTAATAGGAGATTAATATATAAAAGTCCATAGTGTTCCTTTTCCCAACGGTTAGAAAATGAGACATCATTTACAAGGGTAGTTGCTATGGTTTGGACATGTTTAAGGGTGACCCCAAAGGTTCATGCACCAGCAGTGTGGTCCCCAGTGTGGGGTGCTCAGAGGGGTGGAAGCTTTAGGGGCCAGTGGGGGTTACTAGGTCACTGGGGTGCTGCCTGAGGAAGTAGGTGATGTAGCATGTGAGGCCCCGGTTATTCTTCAGGGATTGTTGTTATGAAAGAGTGAACCTGGCCCCTCCCCAGTTTCTATTTCATGTGTCACCATGTGATCTCTTCTCCAGTGTGGTCTGTCCTGGTTCCACCCTGCAGGCTGCCAGGGCCCTCACTAGAGATGAGCAAATATCAGGCTGATGCTTTCAACCTGAGAAACTAAGAGCCAGATAAACCTCTTTTCTTTATACCCAGCCTCAGATATTCTGCCATAGCAACAAGAAGGGGACAAATGCAGTGATAAACCTCACCCCATAAATCAAAAGTGAGTGTGTATAGAAATGTAAAATTCTACTAAAGTTTACAAATAAGGCCCGAACAGAGGGGTAGAACCATGTTCTCTTATGCAGAAGTGACAAGGAAATAAATTATTCTAAACAGCAACATGAAAAAACATTACAACATATTGAGTAAAACAGTAAGTGGGTTTATATAATACTGTAAAATTTATAAATGAACACAAAAATAAAACTGCATTGTAGGGTAAGTGTGTGTATATGTGTGTCAGCGTGTGTGTGCAAACACAGACACACACACATCTCTGGTGCTGTAAGGGCACACTTACAGAAGAGCAGGCTTGTAGGCATCTTGTAGCAAAAGTTAGACGTCAGTTCATGGCCTGTGACTGTGCTCACGCTACCTGTCACGCGAATAGTCAGCCTTGACTCTCTACGCCCCTTTGATAGCGCACCGGGCCAACCTATGTCCAGCTTGTGTTTTCCTTAGTTATAAAAATACATATTGTTTCCAACTTGCCTCAAGGACTTCATGTCTGGGGCCGACGGGTCCCATGAAGGACCCATTTCACTCTGTTTGCTCCACTCACCACCCCCCGCCTTCCCAGAATGCTCCTGTCTAATGATAAACAATTCCTTTTAAGTACATCTGCCTGACAACATATGACTTAATTTACATAATCCATGTATCTAATCATGTAATAACCTGATCTCAGTTTTGTACTTCCCACTTGCAAACCCTGTTTACAGTAAACTCAAACCTGACTCTGGGGGCTGGGGATATAGCTCAGTGGAATAAGCGCCTGCCTAGCAAGCGCAGGGTCCTGAGTTCAATCCCCAGTACCGCCAAAAAAAAAAAAAAAACAAACAAACCTAACTCTGGGCTGGTGATTTGAGCCTCTGGGTTCCCTGGCCCACTAGCATAATGAAAGTTTGCCTTCTGACTCCTTGGTGCAAAGAATCTTGCATTTGGTTTGATATTTGTTTTTCTGCAACAGCATAAACTTTGCTTCTCTATTATCTATTTTTCTATCTATTCCATTTTAGAGACAAACATTAAAGAGCCAGGGAGAATTGTTATTACTAACAGCACAAGTACCTTAAATGCCACCATAGGCTCACCCTAAAAGACTTAATCTCTCTAAATACCTAGCTTAGTTTACCCAGGGTTGAAAGAGATGATGCTGGCACATTTACTAGGTTAGAGTGATAATAAAAACCCTCCAAATGCATTTACAGTGTAATATCATACCTCTCCTTGGGTTTGTTAATGCAATATCACTTTATGGCTAATGGACACTGGGCACTAGAGGCTCTGTCTTCTATTTGAGATGACGTACTACTCAGTAATTCGATTACTGGTGTTGGGACCCAGCCATGAGAAGGAATCTGATTTCATTCTGGGGCGGAAAGAAGGAAAGCGATGAACTCCAGTTCAAGTTTTGCTTTGCTTCGTTTTCAAAGTAGTCATTTTCATGAGCAGTCAAGGTCACCTGACAACTTCATTCATCGCTTAATTTACAATTCCCTCCACGTTATCAATCTCCTCGACCCGCCTGTGCACAGATGCAAACCTTCCCTCTGCTGCTACGGGGTCTGTGCTGTCCTGGAGGCTGAAGCCCATGCCCTTAGCATACGATTAGAATTAGTGTTTTCCAATTGTCTACCAATAATTTTTGGAAAGATCAGGAGTCATAGAAGAAGTTGTTCTTGTCTTGCACCCTGTCTCTGAGCTCTAAACGCTGCTGAGAGTTGGCGCCAGGGAGCAGGGTAGGAGCCTCTGCCTTGACTGCTTGCCTCGTTATTCCTAGTTCCCTGCTTATGGTAAATTTACATATGTGCACCAGAAACTAAGGACAGTTCTCAGAGATGGAAAGTATAGCAACAGAAAGAACCAGCATCTGTAACAGCGGTAGGATGTAGCCAAAGCATTTCATCCTCCCAAGTTTACCTGCCTAGATACTGTGGCTTCAACTTCTAGGTAATTTTTGAGACTGAGAAAATCTTTTATAATAGATAATGATGTTACTAAAGTGACAAAATCATACTACATAAGAGAATGAAGTATATTATTAATTTTCTTGCCATTCTGTTGCCTACTGCTATATTTATTCAGTGTATATTTAAATCATTATTGTACTGTGATTTTAACTTATACCTCAGAAAAGTTGGAGATAATCCAGGATTAGCTATTAGAAAAGTTCCTTTAAAGAAAACAAAAATACCGAATTCACTCCCTAATGTCCCAAGAGGAACCAGTATTACAACTGGATGCTGGCTGCTATTTTAGATAAAAATACGCTTTATTCTCTGTGAAAATTACAATATTGATACCACTGGGATGCTTGGAACTTTGTGAGATGATTCACCATCTCACAGTGTATGTTTTGCCTGAAATATTGTCAGTTTATTATCTTTTATTAGTACATATTTGCCACACATAATGATCTCATTCATCATAGGGAATTTGCACCTGTACATAATATATCTTAATTTTTCTTTGTTTCCCATTTGCCTCCCTTCCCATCAGTCCTTCTTCCCATTTACAAAAGCTTCATCTTCGTTTTTCCTTCCATTCTCTTTTTAAAAATTTTTTTCAATGCTTAATTTTTTGACCAATTTTGCATGCTTATATCTGATATTCTGAACTAAAGACAACAATATGCAATATAGCAACTTTTGTTGGATTCACATCATCTTGTTGTTTTGAAATTCTATATCTAAATTGTTTTGTTGGTTTTTACTCCTTTAAAAAAAAAAACCCTAAAAAAAATCTCTTGTTACCATTTTCCAAACCTCCTGAGCCAGGAGATCTGGAGCCGGGGTCCAGCAATCTCTGTTTTAATAAATGTTCCAGGTAATAGTGATGCATGCTAAAATTTGAAAGCTTCTATATGTGACGCCTATGACCAATCATACCCTCAATAAATGGCACTTACAGTAGCACCATGGGTGTCTCACTGAAACAGATTTTCTGAAACTAGGCATTTTACTTTTCTGTATGTATTCCATTTCCCTGGGGTGCATAGGGCAACTAGACACCTTGAAATTACAGATTTCTTCAGAAGAAAATGGACAGTCTCATTAAAAGAAGCCTGAAAGAGGTAGATCTGGGGATGGGCAATAGGAACTGAAGACTTATTTTTCAGCTGAGTGAGGAGCACTTTCTTCTCTCTGGGCATGGAGATTATCTGCACCTTGGGAAGTGGCAGAAAAAGCCCATTTTAGCGTAGCGCAGAGCAGCCATATGAAAAGCCCCTTCCTAGAGGCTGCCAAGTGGCCGAGTGCCATCACCAGTGAAGCATCTGCTGGATTCTAGATTTCTTGAGACATTCTGTGACCCCTCCCTGAAGATCTTGTGAGGCTACTGTCCACAGAGCTGGTGGTGCGGAGGTCTGATGAAGAAGGTGCCTGTGTGACAGTTCTTGGAACAATTTTAGAAAAACCTTTGAAAAAGTATACAAAGCCTAAATGCAGATTGGGAGCTGTGGGCAAATGTAATGTTGGAATCACAAATAAATGTTATACCCAGAGCCTGGCGAAATCTAGAGAGACCTTTATATCTGCTGGAGTGCTTCATTACCATAAACTCCTTCAGCTCTACCTTGGTGACCCTATAATTGTAACTCTGGAGTGTCTGTTTTCCTAAATTCCACAACACAACTACCTTTTTCTCTTGGACCTGCAATAGCCTCTACAAAAATAATGAAATTTGATAGGCAAGAAATAATAACTTTACAGTTAATTCAAGGATACTATAAAAACACATTTTATAAATACAGATTCTTCCTTCATTTCTACCACAAGATCACAAACTAGCACCCAAGAAGTAAACAGAAGGTAGAGCGTAGAAATCTCAAATCAGAATTTCAAGAATTAGAGCTAGGTTTCACCCTTTTCTTGTAAAAATTTTAAAAAGTTAAGACAAAGTTAAGCTATAGATCCAGCTGACCTAAGGTATTAGGTCTTTTTGTCTTTTTTTTGGGGGGGGGTTGTGGGATATTAAAATTTTATGTTTAAAAATTTTTAGAAGAAAATATTTTATCCTCCCATATCTTGAAATGATACCTTCATACAATTTTATTAAAAATTCTAGGGAGCTCAGAAAACATAAAAACTACAGACAAGTCACAGAGCCTTTATTCCCTTGTTTTCCATTCTAACTTCTCTCTTTTTCTTCTTTTTTTGTTTTTTTAGGGGGGTCTTTTTTTTGAGCCAGGGTCTCACTCTGTAGTGCAGGCTGGCCCTAAACTTGCTTATGTAGCCCAGGCTGGCCTTGAACTCATGGCAATTGTCCTGCCTCAGCCTCTCAAGGGCTGGAATTACAAGTGTGCTGTACCATGTCTAGCTGCAGTCTAACTTTTTAATCTTGCCTTCTTTTCCCTGATCCAAGTACACCACTCTTGTATGTTTCGACCAGTTTTACATACGAGCCTCCAAGACCATCATCTCATATGAGGCTCTCAATCATTCATTCTCCCCAAGTCCTGTCGTTTCAATCACTTCAGTGTTACTTCAGGGAACATCCATCTTCTAGAGGAAGTGTTTGCCATTTTGGTGTCAGGAATAATTCCCAGCCAAATCAGAGAGTAACTTGTGGTCTTCCCAAACATTTTTATAAGAAACAGAATTTTTATGTTAGTATTCTTTCTAAACTGAAAGTGATCGTACCAATTTATACAACTTTTTGAGTTACTGTTTGGATAAGAGTAAACAGTGCATCACAGAAGCCTGTAGGGGCAAATGTACTAACTTCAGTAAGCAAAGCTGGCTTTGTTCATGTAGGCAAGTTACTTCGCTTCTCTAGGCCCCAGTTTTTCATCCAAAGCTAAGGCACTGGAGTGTGATCTTTAATGTTTAAAAACCCTGACAGTCCCAGACATAAATGTTTCTGATACTGTAAAATTCTATTCTTTGATCTGTTCTTTTGCATCACCTCATACCCTCTGGCAGAGTTTCTTTGCATAGAGTAGCAATAAATGCTACTGGATGACCATGTTTCCAAAACTGTGTCCTGGCGTTGATTTCTTGAAGCACACACACCCGACTTTGCATGACTGCACTCTTTCAGCAATGCTCTTCTGGAACAGGCAGTACTCGGGCTGCTGAAGGACGAGGCTGGACATCATCCTGAAATCAAATAGACTCATCTAAATAGCTGGCTCCTACTGGGAAACCAGCCTGCTTCCAAGGTTTAAACACTAAAATAAACATCCTTTCTTCTACGGTTTGACAAACCGAGGCTATGTGGATAAATAAGACAAAACGAAATAGGGAATGACAACTGCAATGAAAACTTGTTTGAAGTTGCTGCCAGCTTTGTGCCAAGTGTTCTGTCGGGTACTTAGAATATCTTCCTTGTTTGTTATCTTAACAGCTCAGTGAAGTTAGTGTTATTCCTCCCATTTTACAGATGAAGACATAGTCTCTGATAAATTTAGTGACTTGCCAAAGGCCACACACCTTGCAACCATTAGAATCAATTACAACCCTAATCACTCTGAATGCTCTTCCCAGTGCACTACCCTGCCCCTCACAGAGAATAATAAACATTTAATATAAGAACATGGAAGCATAATAGCATGCGTATTTGGGTAAGATGAATATTATTCCATATGAATATGGCCCTTCTTTTCAGTACACCTAGATGTAGCCCACATAGTTGCCAAAGATTACTTGGCAGTCTCTAGTTTCAACTCTTCTTGCTGCAGCTTATGTTTCTTGCTGGCAGAAGAGTAGGATCTAGGAATAGAATCTCCTCCGTTGGGTGAATTTAAGCTGTTCTTCAGTGATGGCCACCATTTCACATTACTACAACAAAAAGCACATCGACTGCGTTGCTAGAGGATGGTTAACTTTAAGCCCTAAGTAGAAAACATGGCTTATTGAACTATTATAATTTTGTGTTCTTTTAGATTTTTGAGACAGAGACAAAGAATTTAGTCACGCAAAAGCAGTCAGTTGAATCTGCTGACTTTCCTGTATATTCAGGATAATGATTGTTCTAAGATACCTCAGATGGACTGTGATTAGGATTTACACAGACAAGAATTAATCTGAACTAAAGCGAAAAAGGCCTCATAGTTGTGAAATCAAGAATTATCTAGACATCAAGCTGATAGGTAAAAAGGAGAGAAGACAGAAAGTTTTAAAACTACCAATAGCCCATAGTGAGACGACAACGAAGCAGAGGTAGGACCAGAGAACAGCGGGAGCTGTGAGGAGCTGGACTGGGGCGGTTACTTCCACACAGTGGCACAGATGGTTGCAAATGCAGCCAGGAGATTTTCCTAGGGCAGAAATCACAGAAGCTCAGCAAAACTGAGACTTTTCCAATATATTCATATTACAATGTATAAAGTGGCCATTTCCAGTGACAAAATTTTCAGATATCCTTGGTCTCAGTGCAATTTTGATCCCTTGAAACACATACTATATAGACATATGAGGCAAGTGAGATAGAAACATAGAAATATGGCTAAATCCTACTACGTATCTATAGCTTTAATGATTATGCCTTATATGCCTTACATATACAAAACATAATGTACATTTGCCTCTGTTTTTACATTTGCATCTTTTACCATATTTTTAAAAATGTATAAGCCAGGTTCTAATCTTCAGTAGAATCAACTCAGTTTGCTGCTAGAGGAAACCCCTCATCTCCACACAAATATAACAATGCAGGTAAAGAAGCAAGAAAATCAGATTGCTTCAGACCTAGAGATTTCAAAGGATGTAGGGCAGGGGAAAATAAAAATAGCAAGAAAGACAGTCAAAGCTTCTTCAGGTGACAAGTTAAACTAAATTAGGTCTGGAGAGTTTATAAATTGGACAAAAAGAAGAATGATTAAATAAACCAGGGGTCTCAGTTAGATACGAAGAATAGGAATCAAGGAAGATAATGAATTTGGCATTTTGGCTCAGTATCTGAATCATCCAATAATTGGGCTGTCTGTACAACTTATTACCCCAATTGGACGAAGAACAGTAAGAGACTACTGATTACCTGAGACAGCACAGGAAAGCTGGGAGCATGCTGCGGGGCACAGCTGCCTTGTCAAAATCCCACATGTAACCACTTTGCTGAGCACTGTGGAGGAAGGTGAAAGTCTAGGCAGAAACGGCGCATGCCATTATGGTCACACACCTAAGACACACACTGAGCAAGACATTGTAACTCTGCTAAGTGCTGCTGAAAAGAGCAGGGAAGGAGCCACAACAGTTTATATGGAGGAAACCAACATCTTCTCAGAGGCCAGCAAAGGTTCCTTTAGGATCTGTTATAGATGAGAACATGAAGATTTAGATTTATTATTTGATTGTTAAATTGACTGCCAGATTTTCTTTCAAATCCTCACTTTCCCGCCTTTGTTCTTTTCTTCCCTTAGGACCTGCAGTCCCTCCTTCATCCCCTTGAGCATTTCAAACACATGTTGCTGAGATGTACTTCCGTTACTCCACTCTCTCAGAGCTTGGGCTTTCACTCCCTTCACCTGGTGGCTCTCACGCAGAGCTGCATGTTTTAGGGCACACTCTTCCACTCGGCTATGCTCACTCCAGAGACGAGCGCTCTCTGTGGGGATGTGGCTCACTGGGTGATCCTCTGCTGTCCCCATGTGAGTGAAAGAACTGGGTCCCTTTGCAGGTTGATTTCTCAGCTGCAAGTCTCTCCACACAGGTAGTGCAATGTCAGACTTCCAATTGTGCAGGACACATGTCCAGGGTTTTTATTTTTAATGCTTTTTTTTTTCTTGTCCTTTTGAGACAGGGTGACTTTGTAGCCCAGGCTGGTCTTGAACGTGCAATGATCCCCCTGTCTCAGCCTCCCGAGTGCTGGGATTACAGGTGTGCACCACCCCACCTGGAGACTATGCTTTTTGGTTTTATTGTTTTATTTTAAAGAGAAAAGAAAACAAAACAACAAAAATAAAAACAAAACAACACAAACACAATACAGAATTTCGAAACAAGATGATAGGAATTAACAGTGGTTGCTATATTACATATTGTGGTCTTCAATGAAGTTGCCCAGATTACTAGATGTAAGAATGCAAGATCGATCAAACAATTAAAAATAATTTTAAAAAAAGAATAAAAAGCAGAAATGATGCAGAGTTTCACTAATCAAGATGGTAGGAATTCAATCTGAAGGAATAAATAAAACCCCAAAGGTACAGTAGATATTATGGAAGGGAAAGAAATTGCTCAAAAGGAACAACTGGGATGAGGGAAAGGAGAAAAGAAACAGGGAAGGGAGCCAGAGGCTGAAGCAGGAGGAGCGTTGTCAGTTCGAGACCAGCCTGGGCTACAAAGTGAGCTCGAGGCCAGCCTGAACTGCACGGCGAGACCCTGTCTCAAAAAGACGAATAAAAAAAGAGAGAAACAAGAAGGCGAAAAATATATATATATGGATATACATGAATAGCTGGGAGAATTACACTGCTGATGTCTATTGACTTATTGAAAGGGACAGTTAATGCTTAAATTTTTTTGACCAACTTTGCATGCTTATATCTGATGATCTGAACAACTAATTTGAAGACAGAAAGACCTAGAGTTTTGATTTCTTGCAAATGATATTTTATTATTCACAATCCTGGGATACTAATAACCATAATTCCTGTTTACTTGGGGTCATGGGCAGAACTACCTTTGTCTCCACTTTAAAGTGAGAATAATCCTTTGTGACTTGCAGATTTAACTATGTAACTCGATTCAAGCTTTCTTCCCAGGGACTGATATTTGCGTTCTTCTTTCAGGGAGGTTATTAGAATCTACCTCTGGTTTTAAGGCTGGTATCTGGTTACAACAACGCTGGGAGCTATTCAGAATAATATTCTGACTTTGAGGTACTCTGTAGTTCTGATACTTTCAGGACTCTATCATGATTTGGGGCTCAGACACAGAAGTTCTAGTCATATGTTATTCTGTATGTAGAGCATGTTTCCCATCAGCTCATGTTGTAACATGATCAGTTTGAGAAAGTGTTTAAAAACATACACACACACACAAAGGATTTATACAGCACCTATAATTTCTAACTATTTATAAAACTAAAAAGTCTAAGACAGGGAAGGGCATGAGACAAGGCTGAAGAATAAGAGTTCTGCAGACCACATTAAGTGTCTTAGTCACTTTCTGTGTCACGAAGACACAACAACTGACGCCCACAGTTTAAAGGAGGGAACATTTATTTTGCCTCACAGTTCAGTCTGTGGTCGGCAGCCTGAAGGCAGGAGCGACCTGCACGGGGGCGTGGTGGAGAAAGTGGCTCCCGTCTTGGAGACCAGGAGGCCAAGAGGGAAGGGAGGAGCCAGGCAGGGAGCCCACCTTTCCCAAGCAGAGCTCCACTCCTAACAGCAAGTCAGCCATGGCACATGATTCAGTCACATTCCAAATGCCCCTCTGATGAGCGTGGGAGGCTTTGGGGGACATTCTCAATCTAAAACAATGATTAACGAATCCAAAACTACTTATTAGTAACTAATTTTCAATATAAACCATATTAATTAAGAATCTAGATTTCTCTTCAGAGCAAAGGGGCAACTACTGAACAATTTTAAGATAAGCTTTCATTTTCTAAAATGTGGAAGGCAGACAATGGTGGGTCTGAGATAGGGTAGATGTTGGGAGAAGTGTGAAGTTGTCTAGTTGTTTGTGTTGGTGGCCTGAATCAAAGTAATGACAGTGAGAACAGGTAAAAGTGTATGAACCTAAGAGGTATTCAGAGAGTTAATTTAATAATACTGGCTTATAGGCTGAACTGAGAAATGGGTAGCGATAGATTACACTTTACATTCAGGTGCTCATCATGAGCACCTGCGTGGTTGTTAACACTGTTTAACAAGATAGTGAAAGAAAATGAAGCAGATCTGATGAGAAATATCTTAAGTTCTACTTGGGCATGCAGATGGCTACTTCTCTCTCATTGCTAAAACAAAATACTCAATGCCCAAAATTAAGGAAGGAAAGGTTTATTTAGCTCACAGTTTGTGGAGGTTTCAGTCCATACTCAGCTGGCTCCAAGGCAGAGGGGCACATGGCAGAGGGCAACAGCTCATGGCAGCAGAAAACAGCAAAGGCAGCAAGAGCAAAAGGGGAAGCAGCAGAGAGCAGCCTCTTTCCCTCCCTTATATTGTATGTAAGCTACCTGCCCCAGGGCAGGTGTAGCACTCACACCCATAGTCCCAACATTGGACCATGAAGCAATCACAAACTCTAGAAGCCCACCCCATGGCTGCATGAGGCTTTGGGGTGACTGCTACACAAACTGTAATAGGCATGTTGAGTTTAAGGCACCATGAGACATCTAAATGGAGACTGCAAGAAGGCAGTAGGTTCTGCAGATTGGAGGTTCAGAGCTGGAAACAAAAAGGAAACAATTGTTAAAAGTAGATGGGATTTCAGGAAACAGAAGAGTAGGGTGGAAAGAAAGAGTTTGGTCCACTCTAAGGAATTCTGTCATTTACTGGCTGGAAAGAGTGGAGGAGGAACAGTTACTTGCCCTGTCAAATGTCCCCCTGCCTCAGCCCTTCATTCCCCTCCTCTTACATCTTCTCAAAAACCTCATGTTGCCAATTACCTCCCTCCCTGCAGTAGCTTCCCATCAGGAAGTAAGTACTCTGAAATGCATTCCTTCTTAAGGAGGGAAAGGCATCTTTGAAGACAACTTTCTCTGCAGCTGTTGTTCCACTGCTAGTGTTTTGACAGAGGAGATAAAATTCTAATGAGGGGGAAGGAGAAAGGACACAGGAAGATACAGAGAGGGTTGTAAAGTTGATTTAAAGTTGATTTAAAATGCAAGGTCCTGAGTTACATTCCCAGTACCAAAAACAAACAAACAAACAACAACAAAAAAAACAAAATCAAAATTCAGGCTGGGAATATAGCTCAGCGGCCTAAGTGCCTGCCTGGCAGGCTTGAAGTCATGAGTTCAATTCCCAGTACAAGAAGAAGTTGGTTCATCTCTGTGAATGTGTTATTGTCTATAAAGTAGGAGATGGTTTCATCCCTTCCAAGAAGGGAGTAGGTAAGTGTAGGGACAGAGACTCAAGGAGACAGACTTTGAGGCCCCATGGACTGTAAAGACACAATGGATGTGTCAGGTGCTGCTCACAGTTACCAGCTTATATGTTTTTTTCTTAATAGTGGACTTTGCCAATAAATTCTACAAAGGGACATTGAGACAAGATAAATTGTAATGGTGACAGGAACATGGGTAAAATGATAAATTATGGAACATCAACTGGATAATGCAGAAAACTAAACACATGATAGAGATGGTGAGAGAAAGACAGAGTGCACAATGATCTGAGAGTGGCCACTGAACTAGATTGGAGTCGTGTGAGGGAGCCGAGATGACCAGTCTATAAACCAAGAACATGAGGTCTGTAGAAATGCCATAATTGTAAAACACAACACTTTAGCTCATTTTCCTTTGTCCAGGAAAGTTGCACGACCTCTATTTGCAAGAAGACTGGGAAATTTAAAGATGTACATGGAGCAAAAAATGTCTCTCCATGGGCAGCTGAGAGAATGAAGGAAGACATTACTAAAACCAAAGTGATTATAGAACATCTCCATTGATGGATATCAAAGTTGTGGCTTCAGTGAAGCAGAGATCTGCTTTAAATTTCAGTAGATGGCAGCAATGGAGTGAAAGAGACCGGGGTGAAGGTGAATCTTACAAAGCAGGAGTTTGGCCTCGGTTGAGAAGCAAGTGCCCGGGAAAATGTATTTGGCAACAATAAAGAAATGGATCCGTTAGGACAACAGGACCCTAAGCATTCCTCCAGACTCCATTGGAACCAGGACTACTGCTCTGTAAGGCAGTATGGGGAAATAAGAATGACCATACAGCTGGTCCTCAATAACAAAGAATTTTGTTGGGAGGATATTTCTCAAAATTAATTGACTTTGTCCAGAAATTTCTTTCTTCCCCTTTGGGTTTGACCTAATTGTCACAGCTGGGCTTTGGTCCTTACCTACAGGTAAGTACTGTGGCAAGGTAGAAAATAAAAGGCCCCATAAATGACTTGTAACTTCTAGACCACCAATACCCTGGCCATGAAAGGATGGAATGAGGTGCTGGGCAGAATAATGGCCCTCCAAAGATGTGCATGTCCTAGGGCCTGGAACCCATGAATGTTTTAGGCTACATGAGAAAGGGGAAGTAAGAGCAGAATTAGTTGCTAACCAGTTGACCTTACAAATAAAGAGACTGTTTTGGATTATGTGGTTGGGACCAACATAGAAACCAGGGCTCCTTGAATGAGGAAGTTAGTGTTAGGGTGATGTAGTGTGCAAAGACTTGAGTGTCTGCTGCTAGTTTCAGAGGTGGAATGGAGTCACAAAGAAGGAAAGGAGGAAACAGCCCCACCAATACCTTGATTTTAGCCCCATAAGATCTTCTCCAGACATCAGAACTAACAACTGTGAGATAAATGTGTGTTGTTTTAATCCTTTAAGTGTGTGGTAATGTAGTAGCAATAGGAAACTAACACAAAGAAAACATTTTCAAGAACTGAAGATTTGAGAAGGACCATTATCGTACGAATGCTCATGTCCCCTCTGAACTCACCATGAAACAATCTCTACTGAGTGGTGGAGCCCTTTGGGGGATTAGAGCACAGAGCCCCACTTTCATGGGTGGGATTAGTGCTCTCAGGAAGGACTTCAGGGAGTAAGTCTGGCCCTTCCACCCGTCTCCCTTGGCCATGTGAGGGTGCCACCATAAGAAGACACCATTAGTGGAACTGGCTCTCACCAGACACAGAACCTGCTAATACCTTGATCATGGTCTGTTTAGTCTCCAGAAGTATGGAAAGGTAAAGTTCTTCTATTTATAAATTACCCAGTCTGTAGTATTTTATTATAGCAGCACAGGTGGACTGAGATAGGAATTATCTTGGCAGAGGAAAGGTGAACAATATTAGAAGAAAAGCACTGTAACTTGTACAACAGTAGAAAGAAAAGCTCAACATCCTGTATTTCAGATGAGCATACAGGTGGGCAGCAAACTCCCTGAGACAGGCCTATATGATCAGAATGTGGTTCATGTCTGGGAAGGGCGCAAGAAGACAGCAGGATCCCTGAGGAGAATGGCTGTATTTTGCATTACCTAGAAGGCATCTTAATTAGCTTTACGCAGTGCTCAAGTTATTTTGCCCAAAGGTACTTTGTGTCCCTGATTCCAGCGCTATACAACACAGTATTCTTTTTATTATGATAACTTTGCAATATGTCAACCTAGCTAGACTAGGCTAAATTTTTTGGGCTTTCCTTTTTGCTTTCTTGCATGTTTCTGGTTAAAGTGGGCTGCAGAGAAATCCCTGTGAGAGCTATGGAGGGCAGAAGCAAGCAACAGCCATGTGGCAGCTCAGCTCTGCTGACCATGTTGTCATCAGCCGCCATGACTGCCGCTACATCACTCGCTTTGACTCCTGAGCCAGGTATGGGAGCTGAGCCCCATGAACAAAGACCTGATTTCTACAGGCCAGGCCACCCACACCAAAGTCGCCATCAAGGTCAAGGGCAACAAGAAGTGATGCAAGTTTTAGGCTGTCCTGTGGGGATCCATCTCATGCTTTGAGTTTCAGCTTGTCCTTGTTCTCTCTGGCTGGCCTTCACAATTGCCTGTCTTTGTACTTCAAACTCCAAGACCAAACATGAAGGGAACAACCTTACAGTGATTACTTAACCAGTTCCCCCAATTATGTGGTGTCAAACCCCTTAATAAATCCTGTTTGTATATCCTACAAGTAATACAGTACAGTAAGATTTAAGATAATGTATGTATTTACTTGGCTTCTACAGTTGAATTCAGATCAACTTTCCATCATACTAGTTTCTCGTTGTTAGTGCACTGGGGCTGCTAGAACAAAGTTGGGTGGCTGATAAGACAGTTATGTCTTATAGTTAGGGAGCATGGAAGTGAAAGACATGGTGTCAGGCTTGTTGGGGACCAGTGCAGGTCCTCTTCTGGGCTGTAGGTTACCATCTTCTCATTGTGTTCTCACGGGGCAGAAAGAGACAAGGATGTTCCTGGGGCCTCTTACTTAAGGGGATCAGTCCCACTCATGAGGTCGCTTCCTGCAGTTCCAACTCCAAATACCATCACGCAGGGGAGTAGGATTTCAGCATATGAATTTTGAGGGGGACATAAAGACCCAGTCTACTGCATTGATACTGGCAAGAGTTCTTGGGATTGATAGCGATTATATGTAGTTCTTCTCATGTATTATCAGCTGGGTAATTTACTCTTTCAATGTATTCCTCACTTTCTTTGAACAGTCTTTTCTTTGAACCAGTAGAATCTGAAGGACTCATATTTAGATAAAGTAATTTTGCTTCCTACTTAAAGCTATCTATAAAATGTCTTTCCTTGCCTCTCCTTTAACATCCTCCCCAAAGCCTTGAAAAGATCATTCAAAATACATAAAGCAGATATGATGCTAATAAGGAACCAGCAATCTATGAATAAATTATGAATAGTGACAGAAGGCAAGGCAGCGTTTGTGACTCAGCTCAGTAGACTTTGCTGGCAGGGAAACGTCCTGTAATAAATCCTTTGATTTCTGAAAAAATGTGGTTCAAAATTATATTAGAAATATATACAGAGAAATATAAGAACAAACACTCGCAAACTTAGAACTATTCCCCCCCCCGGCCCTGTTAAACAAAATTTAAGCTTTGTGAAAAGACAGAAGAATTTGCCTGTCAGAGAAGCTTGGGTTTAAATTGTGGGCCTGGGATTCCACAGCCCCGCAACTTTGAAGCAATGATCTAACTTTTGAGAAGCTCAGTTTTCTTCTGTACAAGATGGCAGTAAGAACACTGGCTTTCTAGGATTGCTGAAATATTAGAAATAACACTTCCGGCACACAAAAATCACCAGGAGAATGCTTAAACAGTACACGGTTACCTTTTGCTGGTACCTTTTTAAAATATTATTTTTCTAAAAATAATGTCCTGGAAAACCTTACAGAAGCATATACATCCTATTCACTAATTTTTTCTTAGAGCCTAAGGTCAAACTAAAGTGACAGGAGCTCACCCTTTTATTGGTAGGAGAAGAGGGAAGCCCTTGGCAGGGGCATGGGGCCCTTTTGAAAAAGTAAGGATGTGCACCTTAACCAGAAAGCTGCTGCTTCAGTAGCTGTACAAAGTGCTTGGTCACAAGACAGGAAAACAAGAAAAGGATAGGTCCTTCTTGGCCTCAGTGGGAGGGGAGTGGTTAAATAGATTGCTTCTCTCTCTGACTGCCCCTAGGCATTTTTTCACCTCCTCTGTAGGTTCCCATAGTCAAACAACCAAGTCACAGAATTCTCAAGGTGAAAAACATGATAGCAAAAATATGACAGTTGGACTCTAGGAACAACAATTTTAACAATTACACTGAGGGCCAAATTTGACCTTGACATCACGGGAAGCTTATTCTCAAAGACAGTGAAAATGAAGAGATCACATAAATTTTTAAAAAGAGGTAAAACTATAGATGAAGAAGGGAAAATGGAAAAGCAAACTATTATTCTATTATTCTATTATTATTCTATTAGCGCCAATAGTTTATAAATTTATCAGGCAGGGTTCAAATGTCTTCATTTTACAATCTTAAAACTCTATTTCCCCCTTCTTATACTATAAAGCATTCAAGAATGTTTATTTTCTGATTCTTCTCACATGTATCACTATTGTAGTTTAATATTTAATGACGTTTTATTGTGAACATTCATCTGTTGCCCTGATCTTGATACCTGTACTGTTCATACACTTCTTGCCTCAGGTGTGATGTCCATTAGATCTGTAAATCCAAAGGAACCTCATCTTCCCAAACACAGATATTGGTATATTCCCCCAAATGGAACAACTCTAACAATATTTCCAGGACCTTCCTTTTCCTCTGCTTCTAGCAAAAGAAGACATAAGTAGAATTCTACTTGCAGAAGTTAAACAACTGCTTTCTACTTTTAATTGCTAATCTTCTTTGATCAGCTACAAAACTATTCCTTCAACAAGGAGATATTTTTCAGAGATCAGATGGACAACAATTTCTCAAAATGCTGTTACTCTGGGCTATCAAGGATTTTGGGGAAATAGGCACTTTCGAGCATTCCTTTTAGACTTGTGAATCCATACATATTTCTGGAGAGTAACTTGGAAAAGTGACTCAGACATTGAAGAATATGTGTTAAAAATGTATTTGTATAAAATATATTTTTTCACAAAAAGTTTACCAGCAAGGATACGAATTGAAGTATCATTATAATAAAAACTTGAAATAAATGTACCACAACAGAACATTGATAAATAAGTTATCTAATATTAATATGACAGGATCCCATGATATAGTCATTAAAAATGTATAAAATAACTGAGGAAAATATTTTAGTCAATTTTAGCTTATTTGTTGAATACATAACATAAAACATTGATGGCGATTATTCCTGACTGAAGAGATTATGAGTGACTTTTAGTTTTGTTTTTTCAATGTTTCATAAATTTTCAGTAATGTGCTTTTCTTGGTCATAATCTGTCAAGGATTAAAATTTTTTTAGAAAGATAGAGTTTTAAGCACACTTATAGTTTGTGTGCTCATCATTAGAATAATGACAATTCATAGATCTCAACTGTGAGAGCCCAGCGATATTTTGGTGCAAACGCTGGATCCAAAGTTGTGTATAATAATGCTGGGAACGGCAGCTTGTGCCACCACTGGGAGTGGCAGTCCCAGTCTGTCTCCAAGGAGCAGGCAAATGCACACACGAAGGAAGAAGGAGAATGAGATTGAATTGCCCACTACACACTTACTAAGAATTACTCTGGGCTTAGGGTAATGAGGAACACCCTCTATGTCAGGCCAAAGGACCAAAAGTCACTCTTCGCAGTATAAGTTATCTTTCTTTGGTTCCTGGCACAATGGAACCATTATCAAGTTTTGTATAGTATTTGGAGTTTGGGGAGAGGATTTGGGGCTTCCTGGACCCCTTGGAGTGGTCCTAAACTAAACCAAAGTTCTAAAATATTGCAATTTAGGGCTGAAGACTAAAGACTTAGTTTTAAACTCAGCAGTCCTTAGCTTTCTGGGAGTATTTTTAACCTTGCTGGATGCTGAGCTTCTAGCATCACAGACACAGTGATCCCTAACAGTCTGTGCTGGGTTTACAGTCGCTGTATTTTGGGGCAAACACATATCATATAATATTGAAATTAGAGCTGGCACTGCAGTGCCCAACATGCTCGCGGATACACGAACTAGTCTATTTCTGGCTTTGTATACATACATAGAAAATTGACTGTGGGGAAGTAGAAACAATTACAAAAGTATAGAATTGCAGAGTTCTCAGGGACAGGATAGAATTCTCGGGGTTCCAAAAGAATTGAATACATGTTTAAGGGTTCAAAAAAGGAACAAAGAAAAAGTCCTCCAGGGTAGAATTAAATGCCACCACCCCCTGGTATTAAAGTAGAACACAGGGCCTTCATGCTGACCTACATACCCAGGTTTTTTGGGGTTTTTTTGAGACAGGATCTCACAAAATTGTGAAGTTGCCCAGGCCAAGAATGGATTTAAACTTGTGATCCTCCTGCCTCAGCCTCCCAAAATTTTGTGTGATTTTTAAAAAGTATTTTCATATGTTTAAAGAAATCTGCTCATCACAGTTCTCAGAAGTGAAATTGCTAATTAAAGAAAATAAATTCTCCTGCAATACCCCAAGGCAAATAGAGGTAAATTATCCCCAATGACAAGGTGAAGAAAATTAATAAATAAAGGAAACCACTGAGGCACAGTTCAGATAAGAATACAGACAGGTGTATGTAGGTCTCAAACAAAATCAAAACAAAGGCAGCTATGATGAATAAACTGCTGACTACAATGTACATACATAGGAGACGACCGGATTTAGGTCTCAATGTGACTATAGTGCCCCCTGCTGGGCCGTATCTTATTTTTCAACTCCAGCATTTTGGGCTTGTGTAAGAATAACTCAAATTTTCACAAAAGAATTGCATTTGGACATTGGGGGAAGGCCTAGAGAATATTATGCACTACCTTGTTATTTCATAATTGACAAGTCATTTGAGGTCGTACGACTGGAATTACTAAAATCTAGAGACATCTGCTCAATTCTTGGCCCTGTTGTACTTGTGGAGTTTCATGTCACAACAAAAGCATTGGTAACACACAAGAAGGCTGAGCAAAGTCTCGGGAACTTACTCTGATGCTAAAGCACCACTTGATTTGATTAACAAGACTATTCGTTTGATCTAATTAACTAGAACTTCATTGGGCTGGAAATTTTTCTCATTGATATTAACACAAAGCTTAAAAATTATTTTTGGAATGTTAATTGTTCTGCTCTTTAGCTATGTTGCCCGTGTCCTCCATTGCTGCCATTTTAAGTTTTTGGAAACATTTCTTTGTATTTTAATATGTTTTTGGGTCCTTATTTTTTTCCACTTGTAAAACCTGTTGGAATGTGCTAAGAAAGAGAACCACAACAGCAGCTAACATAGACGGTGATCATTCTCAGACTGGTGCTTTCTAGAAAGCCAGACTGTGGGTCTTACCCTTGACCCTGGCCTCAGAGCTCACCCTTTCCGAGTGCGCTTTGCTTCTTTATTGTCCTCCCATCAATCAACAGTTCTTTCTCCACACCTCACTAGGGTCCTCCAGAGATAGCAAGACCATAGGCTCTATTCTCCTGTCACGGCACTGGAGGGTAGACCCCTGCTCCCAGGTTATGTTCGTAGTTATGCAAGTTGGGTGAAGTCACTTGCTCTTTATACACTCAGTTCTGTCCTCTTTAAATTAAGTATAATAATATTAGTCACACTTACAGTGTTTCAGTGAGGAGCTCTGTAATGTTTTCTGCTCCAATTATTCAGGCAATTTCTTTATTTCTTCTGAAATTTTAAACTATGGAGAAACTTTAAACTATGTGAGGTTTAAAAATCCTTCTTACCTGTTATAGAAAAGATTATGCTAGGAGCCCTGGAAGGAAAGGAGAGGAGAGATTTTAAAAAAAGACAGAAGTTTGTCCCATCTTATGAGACAGGTCAGAGGTTTGTGGTCTCATGACTAATGGAATACAATGGAGCTACCATGAGGCTGTCCTGAGAAATGTGACAAGACCTGGCATGAAGGGCTTGCATCAAAAGCTTGCTCTCCTTGGCAGAGAAGAACATCAAAAGCAGAGATCTACACTGATTCACGGGCAAGTAGTTACTGGCCAAGGAGTCAGAAACTTGAAAAGCAGTATGGATAGGCTGGTTTAAGGAACGTCTAAACAAGAGTTTTGGAATGGGCCTCTCAGAGTGGGCCAAGTGAAGGTGTTTGTGATGCGCATGAATGTTACCAGAAGGCATCCCCTGTAAAAACAACAACAAAATCCTTTCAGTAATGAAGTAAGCAAATGACCAAGCCTGTGGATGCCAACTAGCCGCCTTCCTTGCCACCCTGCTGCTTGTATGAAGGGCTCGTGAACTCAGACCCTGGGAAGAGAAAGCTGATTTCCTGTGGGCCATAGACCACAGGCTTCCCTTCACTCAGGCTGACCTGCGACCATCTTCACCAACAGAGGCTGACACTGAGCTTCTAGAGTGGCACCGCTCCCAGCACCTGCCAGCCACCTGATGGCAGATGGATGACACTGCATCTCTATCACCAAGGAGGAAAAAACAACCCAG
Source organism: Dinomys branickii (assembly GCA_004027595.1). Taxonomy (NCBI): domain Eukaryota; kingdom Metazoa; phylum Chordata; class Mammalia; order Rodentia; family Dinomyidae; genus Dinomys; species Dinomys branickii. The sequence continues at coordinate 32,540 of PVLD010011397.1, forward strand.
ACACGGATCTGACTTCTTTACTTGTAACGTTTCTTCTAGCACCACTGGTCATGAACTGAGGGATTGCCTTGTCACTTAGAACTTCATGGAACAGTGCTTCTGGGTAAGGAAATTAATTTATGAGTCAGAACTAAATAAATCATGCCCATCGGGAGAGACACAGTGGAATGATTCATGGACAGCTTACATGTGCGGCCACTGGTGGGTGCAGAAGCTCTCCCAGTTAATGGCATATTCTATAAGCCAGCAGCTAATCCATACTGCTACCTTCCATAACGGGAATATTTAGAAGCAAGAACCAAAATGTAGAGGTTGTGGTGGCTCCTTCACTATTGCTTCTAGCATCCTACTTACAAACTTTTGTTTCCAGCCCAGGGTTGTGCTTTTGGTTTCCAAGAGGAGAATACTTCATCCAGCAAACACTAGAAGGATTCCACCGAGTGGAAACCGAGGCTGCTACAGCAGCACATTGGGCTTTTTAGGCCACTGAACTAACAAACAGAAAAGCTGTCACCATATTGTCTAGGCAATTGGTCCTGATTATAAACTGGAAAAAGGGTTGACACTGCAAGAGGCTTTGGGGAAACTGCCTGGATGCCACGGGACGCTATGCGTAGACAACTCTTGATATTCCCTTATCCATGGTAAAGTTGTTAGGACATTAGAATGAATCGAGGCACGTGAGAACCACTAAAAGTCACTGTAAGATATTTCAGGATAAAGGCTTAGATCACCTGATCAATGACAACTGCTCAAAGTATTAGCTGTTGGCGAAGAGAATATGGGACAGGGAGTAGAACAGAGAGATGAAAATAAACACTCTGGCTTCATAGACTGTGCAGAAATTAGCACTGTAGTCATCGTGCATACTTTCCAAGTTTTTTCCTCTCCTTTCCATTTCTTTCTTAAGGTCTTTCAGGACTTGAACATACTTATGGAAGGTCTGGCTCTGGAAGCAATGAGAAGCAGTGGGTATAAACTTTGAGGAAATTCATTTTCTTCCTACATGTCAGCTACTGCAAGTGAAATTATTACAAGTTGCCAAGCAAAGAAAGGCTGTGAATATAAGACAGAGGGAAAGGATTGCACCTACTGACAACTAAGCCTCAGTGGGGTTTGATAATTTAAGTTAGATGGAGTCATCAGAATGTACCCAAATATTTGCATTCTCAAGGTCCCTTTCTCCCAGTCAATTCCTGGAAAAGGCTGCACTGTAATGCAGAAAGCTGGAGAAATAAAGATTTGTTTAATAGCAATCTCGGTCTGACTAGTACAAGAAAGAAGACATTCTTTTAGGTACTCAAGAAAGCTTTCAGTTCTCTGACACTGTCTTGGGATAAGAACATAAGATTCTGAATTTGTCACCTTCTTTCTGTTAGTCTTTCAGTGTGGCAGAACCACCCCCACAGTCCTCATGTCGTAACAAACACCATAATACTTTACTGCAACAGCAACTTTGCTCCCCAAGGCCTTGTCATTGAAAGACATCTGATTACAGGCACCAAAAGGTGGTGATTTAAGCAGTTTTGTTACTTCATGGTATGGACTACCATGGTCCTGCTTTCCACTGACAGTGAGGTCATTATTGACTTCAGTCTATTCTACGTATATGTGAGTGTTTATGCATGATGAGCTGAAATTATGTGGTAGGCTGCTAGGAGAAAGGGTAACACCGATGAAGGAAAAACATGTCCTCTGACTTCAACTATGTTGTGATGTTAAACTAGTAGGTAAAACAGTTCTGTTAACCTCCAGAGAGTAAACAAGAGGTTTTGAGCTGCTCAATTTCCGCTTTGCAAGTGATCAGAGGGCACTGCATGTGTTAAGCTGAATTTAAGATGAGAGAAACTATTCCTTGGAATTCCACATATTGACCTCATATTTCCCGTCATGTTGTAATGGTTATAATCCACACCAGTGCCTCAAAGCCTACTTAACACAAATAACTGCTGAATCACACTGCTGTTTGTGTATATCAGTGTGTGTCAGGAGACATACAGGAAACCTAATTCTCACCTAGATGTTTTCATGATAAAACATATTTTAAGACTAATATAAAACATTAAATGCAACACTTTCTTTTGCCTCGTACCCTGATGTACATGTCAGGCTCTACTCTGGCATCCGTGGCTGAGAGGAAACGCTCAGTCACTCCGCTGTGCTGTGAGGTGGAGAAGACCTGCGGGGAAGGACACGGGGGCATGGGGAGCACCTGGCAGTGGATTTCTAGAAAAGCCTCAAAGCCAAGGCTCAAAGTTAGGATATCTTGTGCTCAGGCTTCTTTCTCTATTTTCTTCAGTACTTTCTAGGAAAATACAGTCACCTTCAAACAGTCAACAAGAACTATGGTAGATGAAATAATACTTTGTATTCACTTTAATTATTGAAAGCAGTGGCCTGAAACCAGATAATACATTAATGTCACCTGGAAGTTATTAAAGTCATCTGCATTTCCTTCGAAACAAGTGAATTGGACTTTCTGCAGGTAGAGCTTTTAAAAATTTTTCCCATTTTGTTCTAATACACACGCAGGTGTGAGAACCACTCAGTGGTATAATATAAAGCAAGCAAGCTGCTGGCTGTATGACTCTGAGCAATACTGACCTCCTTTAAGAGAGTGGGTTATAAATGTTCTCACCCACAAAATAAGTGAGGGAATGCATATATTAAACAGCTTGATCTGGCCATTTGATATGTGCATACATATATCAAAACATCATGTTGAACACCATAAAAATATAGTTTTTACTCATCAACTAAAAATTAAATGTAAGAGCCTAGCATGGTGCTGCATGCCCATAATCCCAGCATTCTGGAAGGCTGAGGCAGGAGGATCATATGTTCAAGCCCAGCCTGGACCACTAAGCAATGTAGTGAGATCCTGTCTCAAAATAAAAAATGAAAAGGTCTTGGAATATGTAGCTCAATGTGAAGGCCCTGAGTTCAATCTCTAATACCCCAAAGCAAATTCATAAATAAGTAAATAAGTTTAAGATATGTATTGCAGAAACTCATGTGGGTTAGAAAGAGTTTTCTGAGCTGCCTACAGTGTCTGGCATATGGTAGAAGCACAATCAGTGGCAACATTAATAATGAGATGGCTGACATGGAAGGAAAGTGTGTTTGGGGCTGGAAGATCTGGTTTCAAAACCTAGTCCTACTATTTTCAGTCTTTGGAAAATAAAAGTTCTGTGCCTAATTTGCAAAATTATTAGAAGAACTCCTATGTTAGTGAACTGCTGTGAGAATTAAGTAAAATAATGTTTGTAAAATACCTGCATGTTTCTCCTATTGTTTGTAACCCAGCTATGTTAGTGAAAACACCACTGAAAACAATCATAGACCCTTCCCTATATTCACAGCTGTTCTGCCTGATGAGGGACCTATAGCTTCTGTGTTTAGCACAGTCACTCACATATGATTACAGGCTTCACCAGCTCTGCGCTATGCCCTGTTATGCCATAGGTAATACATCAGGATCTGGTGGCTGGGGATGACAAAGGGGCCTAGAAAAGTGAGAGCAGAAAGGAGATGGGGCCCAGGTGCTGAAGACAGATGCAGCATCCTGACCCACCCACCCATGCTGTGCCGGGGAGTTGTCACTTGGACCTGACCTCAAGCACAGACCACAGTGGCCCACAACCCACGGAGAGCCTGCTCAGCTGTCCCTGCTGCCTGCATGACCCTGAGTCTAGAACAGTCCCTTTGCTTACATTTCCATGCTGTCAAGGCTGCGGAGTGGGGGTTTGCCATCAAGCTGGAATGTGTCAGTAGCCAGTGTTAAAAGAAACATCCCTGCTCCATCTTGACAACAAAATCTATAAATAGGAGATCTGGCTATGGCTCACACCAGACCCTTGTATAATTATCTGTCTTCACAGGATGTGCCTGGCACACAGGGCTGATGAGCCTGGAATGGCTCCTGACATACACAAGGTAGTCAATAAGTGTCCCTTGAATTGAACTGACTGGTACCCTTTGCCCAGAACACTTCATTAACTGGAACTGGATGTGAACATTTATTGGGTCTTACAGAGTGCCTGGCCCAGTACTAGGCACCGTATATAGAGATCACCTCATACACTTGGCAAACTCCTGTCCATCCTTCAAGACTTAGCTCAAATGTCATCTATTCTGTTAAACCTTCCTGACTCCCTCAGGCAGCGTCCTCTGTGCTTTTGCACTGACAGCTCTTTGCTCAACCTTCAGAAGAACACTTACCACTTTCTATTTTAACATATCTGTTTCCAAGTCGTCTCCCCCACCGGAATGTGAGGTCATTAGGGGTATCGTGTCTTTTTTTTTTTTTTGGTCAGTGGTACCTAGCATGGAACCTGATGAAACTAATTTTTAAAACAGTGTTGTAATTTTGCTGATTAAATAATGGCATATTAAATGCATTTAGTCAAAGAACTACATCCTCCTAAAACCAGCCAATATTTTATATCACTGAGAAAGATGGACAAATTTTATATAACTGAGGAGAAATGAATTGTATATATCTGCACGTGTCAGCAGCACATACCAACACCTCACAGGAAGTGCCTAGCATGCACCCACCAGCAGCTGCTTTGGAACCACATTGCTGTTCTCAGGGTATCTATTTTACCTGGCAACTATTTGCTGGCAGGCCCAACAGGCTAGAATAAGGAGAAGCATGAAAAGATGTATACATAAATGCATATCACAGATACACCCAAAGTATTATCACCCCAAATCTTAAATACAGATACTTCTTGACGTATGATAGGCTTATGCTGTGATAAACCCATCACTGACTGAAAACATTACAAGTCAAAAATGCATTTAATATATGTAATCTAATGAACATTTTAGCTTAGCAATAATACATTATAAAGTGTCAGTTATTTACCTTGTGATTGTGTAACTTGTGGCTTGTTGCTGGTGCTACTGCACAAAGTACTAGAAAAGAATATCATACCACGTGTTGTTAGCCTGTGCTATAGGGTTTGGGCCTTTCATGTTCCCCAAAGGCTCTCTAGGAAGCAAAGGAAAGAGAAAAGGTGGGGCCCTCCAGTTCCCTTTGAGGCACACCCCCGTGTCCTAAGAACTACTCCCCACAAGGGCCTGCCTCCCAAAGGCCCGCGACACCCCCATCAGTCACCTGGGGGCGGAGGCTTCAACACTGAGCGTTCGGGAGACCTGCAGCCAGCTGCTAGCACCCACCTGGAGGGCCCGGGGTGCTTGTCCTGGGCTTGTCTCACACTTCCACGGGAAGCTGTACATCGCGGATAATTTCATTTTGTTCTTATTTCGTTACAAGTGGTAGTCAACATCTTTGCTTAAGTTTATTGGAAATGTGTATTTCTTTTCGTCATTTTTATTGGGTTGTTAATTTTTTTTCTTATTTTAATGGGCTAAAGAAGTCTTTTTCTTCTTTTTGTCCTGTTTTATTCTATACTGGACCTGCCTTGTTATGCTTACTTTCTAAGGAAACATGTTTCAGGCCACATTTGCATGTCTCATACTATATATTTGCCTTCCTCCTGTAAACAATCACAACACAGGAATTTTTTTTAAAGGCATTTTGAGAAATTAATTGGACAGTGTAGCATGACTGTAATTCCTAAGAGAAGGCATGTAGATGATGTGACCCACAGAATTGTCCGAGAGGCACATTTTGGGTTGGAGCGCAGAAAGCAGACCGCACTAATTCTGCTAAGTCAAGAAATAGGCATCGATATGTGGGAGGCTGAGGACACTGAGTTTGGGGGCCACAGGCTGGAGAGGAGGGAGCTGCTATGCAAAGAAGGACTCTAGAAGTCGGCACAGGCCTCTGCACAGGAGTCCCCTTTAGTCTGAAGTAGGCTGTAAATGAACAGAGAGAGAGTTCATGGACGAGGCAGGAACTCCCGGGGCACCGTAAGCTGAGTGCTCCTTCGACTGCACAATGGGGTCCAAACTCTGAGGAAACAGTAGAAAGATTTGTTGGATGCCCAGGGCAATAAATGCCCCTAGAAAAGCCATTATTGAGTAGCTGGATTAAATGAGTGTTGGAGTAAAGGCTACTGTTGACCCAAGCTAGTCAGCATAGAGAACATTAAGCAGGCCTGCAAGTAAACTGATTACTTGTATAAAACAATTTTAACAGTAGTTAGAGGAAGACAACAAAATTGAGATATTTTGCAGCATAATATTTTCACTTACCTTCACCCAATAAAAATTTTCAGTCATATTATTGAGTAAGAAAATGTGATTCATAATCAGGGAAAAAGTCAGTAGAAATACACAAATAAGACACAGATGATGGAATTAGCAGACAAGGACTTTTAAAAAGCCACTATAGACGTGCTTAAAATTTAAACAAAAACATGAACATAACAAGGAAAAAAAATGGCTACCATAAAAAATAACCAAATGGATTTTGATGAGGGAAAAATACAATATTTGAAATAAATTCATGTGATGAAATTGATAGAATCTGAAATAAATTAATCTGATGAAATTGCTTAAAAAATCAGTGATCCAAATAAATAGCAGTGAACACTATCCATACTCACGGTCAGAGAGACAGTGCTGAGAACAACATGACCACCCTGTGATATGTAGGGTGACATTAATTACCAAATTAGTATTGTGTCCCACCAAGGGACAGGAAAAGAAAAACGTGTGAGTAAATAATGGCTATATTTTCTTCCAAATTTGATGAAAACTACAAGTTCCCAGAAAAACTCAAGAAATCCCAAGCAGTATTAACCCCCACTACACACATCACACCAAAAAATTACATTGGTTTCCTGTTACAACAATGCAACCTGGAAGGTAGTGAAATAATCTCTTTAAAGTGCTTGAAGAGAAATATTGGTAATATAGAAGTCTACATCCAGTGAAGATAGACCTCAGAGTAGAGGTGAAATAGAATCTTTTTAGATACACAATCACCCTACAGTACACAGGATAGCGCCCACTACAAAAGAGGACCCAGCACAAGTGGTGAATAGGGCTGAGGCTGGGAAATAGTACAAGAAAATGAAGGGCACTGAAAATTATGGGTCTATGCATAGACATATAAGATTTTAAATAAAAATTTGCTTAATGCAAAAATATTAACAATAGTTAGGCATTTATAAGAAGGTTGTGTTGGTTAGAGTTCTCTAGAGGAACAGAATCAATAATTATGTATATGTATACATAATTATGTATAATTATGCTGGGGAACTTGAAAGGTAGGCTTACAGACCGGAGGTGGGAACATTCACAGTGGCCGTCTGTGTGCTAGAGAGCAGGAGCATCCAGCAGCTGCTCAGCCCAAGGAGCTTCCAAGCTGCAGACAAGAGGGATCTAGGGTGAAGTGTCAGTCCAGGATCAAAGATCTGGAAGCTTCCTGAGAGTCACTGGCCTCGATCTGCACTGAAAGCCGAAGAAACTGGAGTCTGATGCCCACAAGTGAACAGCAGCAGAAATAGATGCACCAGCTCAAGCAGAATGGAGCTTCCAAAAAACACTCAGGCTTCCTCTTTCTTTCCTTTATTATTCTGCCCTGGCCACAGAGCCTATTGGATGATGGCACCCATAGTCGGGGCAGTTTACCCTCCTGCAATTCCCCGGCCTGTCTGCCAATCATCTCTGGAAACACCCACAGGCACACCTAGGAATGTGCTTTACTAAGCTCCTAGGCCTCTCTTAATCCAGTTGGGTTGATATTTGGTGTATCACGACTAATGGTCATAAGAGTAGAGGTAAAATCTCTGTTAACAAAGTATGGGAGAGAAGAAATGGAAATGTATTGTTTTAAGGATTTATGTTATACATGAAGCAACAAAATGTCACATGAAGGTACACAATGATAAGCCCACCTTATACATTATAAATTCTAGAGCAACCATTCCATATGCAAAACATCAGGCATAGTAAATAAATCAACAGTTGAGAAAAAATAAAATACTAATACTCTCAATATGAAGAAAGATATAAAGGAATAAATGAACAAAGAACAGATGGGACAAACACATAACAAATAGTAAGACATGAGACTGAAACTGTATTGGTAAGTGCACTTAACATAGCTCAGGTACTCAAATTAAAAGCCAGAAGTTTCACGTTCAAGATTTAATTCTTTGGTTAATATGAAATTATTTCTGCTTCTTCCATTAGGTCAGGAGTCCACATCTCTTTGTCCCAACATTATTTATTTTATAGTCCATCTACTTAGCCTAACTTAACATGATATTTTTATCACTTACGTAATCTTTTCACATGCTTGGTTCTATTTTTCACTCTTTTTTCCTTTACCTTTCTGTTCTTCTGTCAACACCAAGTCATTTTTTTGTTTGTTTTTTTGAGACAGGTTCTCGTTATGCAGTTCAGGTTGGCCTTGAGCTCACTTTGTAGTCCAGGCTGGTCTCAAACTCACAATGATCCTCCTGCCTCAGCCTTCCGAGTGTTGGGATTACAGGCATGTGCCACCACGCCTGGCTCAACACCGTGCCATGTGAAATGACTACACCTTAAAATGTTTTCATTTCTATTAGTACTAATTTCATTTCTGTTCCTTAACAAAATCTACCAGTATTCTCAAGTACCTGTTATGTTTTAAAATCTACTGAGGATTATACTGTATTTGTAGGCTAAAGGGAATGGTATTTATAAAACGTTGATTCTTCCTATTAAAGAAGAGTTAGTACATCTTTCCAGTTATTATTTGAATGTTAATATTTTGTTCATAAAAAGCAGTGGTTTTTTATATTATAATGGCTTAGATGGTTTTAAAAACACAGACATGCAGTACCCATCACTACAGACTTCATTGGTCTAGTATGAAGCAGAGACAGGTGTATTTACAAAGAGTTTATCCACAGTCAGAGTGGATAAACTCTGACTGAACTACTAATGCAGGGCCTGCACTCTTCTACCTGAGCTTCTCTGGGATATTTTTATTGATTTTAGCATAGTTTGGGATGTTTTATGCAATCACACGTTTTGTTCACCCCATTTCCTAATTATTTTTTGCATAAAGAAAATCTATTATTTCAGAGTGTTACAATTAATTTTGTAACATGTTGCCTTAATAGATTTATTTAATATACGTTTTCAATTGATTCTTCTTTTTTTTTTTTTTTTGATGGTACTGGGGATCGAACTCAGGACCCTGTGCTTGCTAGGCAGGCGCTTATTCCACTGAGCTATATCCCCAGCCCCATATTTTTATAGTCATTACATTCTTGCTTCATGTTTACCCCTCTTATTCTGCTTATTTCTTATATGTCCACTAACACTTCCATTAAAATGACTGGGCAAATGCCTAACCCCATCCTGAGTTTGATGGGAATATCCACAGCACACCATCATTAAGTGCAATTCTGGTTTATCACTGTAAGAAAATATACATGTCCTAAGAAAAACTCGCTGTATAACTATCTTAATTGTCTTGTGTATAAATACATTTTTTCTCTTTCCCTTTCTGCCTTTCCCCTTTCCCTCATTGCGGTTTGTCTTTTCTTTTGAACAGTTTCTTCCCAATTCACAATATTTTTTGTACATTTTTTATCTTATTTACTCGTTCAGTTTCTCACACTAGTGAGTCAATATGATGTTCACACTGCCTGTGTCTTGTACTCTGAGTAACTGCTATGAAGACAACAATACACAGTGTATTCACTACTGTAACTCTCCTACTAGCCTGTTTTGAAATTCTGTTTTATTCTTATTTTTATTTTTTCTCTTTAAAATAAAAAACGAAAAAGAGAAAACATACATGTCCTATTTTACTGAGGGCTTTTTAACCTGTGGAATGGTGCTAATTAGAAAACTTCTATTTCATTTACATCAAGTGCTTTAGAGGAATCCATTAATGTGGTCATGTCCTCTTCTTTCATCTATAAATATGTTGAAAGATATTAATACGCTTCAGACATTGAACCATGTTCACATCAGCAGGATGACTATTGCTTTTTATATGGTTCTTTCAAAGTGCTGCAAAATTTAATTTGCTAAAATTTAATCAAAAAATTTAAGTCAGTATTTTTTTCTCCCTTTCATTGCCAAGTTTTAGCATAGTTCCTGTGGTAGGTAAACTTTTATGGTATTTTTGTATTTATTTATATTCTTTAATTTATGTTAACTCTAAAATAGTAGTGTTTAGAGCATTTGGATTATGACCTGAGGTAAGAAGTGGAACTCCAAGAGGAGATCTGGTAGACACACTGATATAACACTTGCCCTTTATTTTGAGCACGTACTGTATTGTTTTATTTCAGTAAAAAAGTGCACCTCTAAACAGTATTTTGAAAAATAATGTTCTATATGATCTGTCCTTTGAAGGCTTGGAACAACTGTCTTTAGAGTGTCACTTTTCAGAGAGCTTCCCCTTTCCTCCCTGGCTGTGTTTTTCTAGAAAGATTGTATATCTTAATTTCATATAGGTCTTCAAATATTTATTCACATAATATCTTTGCCATATTCTCATCTAATTCTTTAATTCTCTTATAGTGTATGTTTCACGAGTCATAGATTTATAACATGAATTCTACTGCTTTGCTGTTTCTGACGCAATTACTGATTTTATTTTTTTATCTGTGTCCTGTTCTTTGGGTTTAATTTGTAGTCTATTTTATAGCTCATTTTCTGACACTTTTAGTTAAATCACGTCTTCATACTTCATATTTGGAAATACATGTTTGAAGCTATGAACATCTGCTAAGCACAGTATTAGTTGTGTACTACAAATTTTGAATTGAAATGTTTTAATTCTTGTTTTGTACATGTTATATTTCCTAGTAGCTTATGTCAATTTCTCTTTTTTAGTATTGACTAATTACACTGTGACTGGAAAACATGGTCTGGATTATTTATGAATTTGGAATTTACAGAGGATTTTTATGGGCTAATATATAGTCAAAATTGATAAATGTTTCATTAATTTTTAAAAGTATTATTTTCACTTATTAGGCTACAGAGTTTAATGCAAATCTTTTTCATCCACCTCACTGACTTCATTATTCAAATATTTCTTATCTTTTTAACTTCACGAAGTGAATTAGAGTCTGATACGGACACTTTGGGTTCTTATCATCTGCCCTTGGGGTCCCACGGTTTTCATGGCTTTATTTTCATTAGTTCATTATTCGGTGCTGTGGGCTTTATGAAAGGCATGTTCCTTCTGTTTCCCTTATCACCATAGAATTTCCTTTTCAGTCTTGTTTTACACTTCCTGCCTTAAATTCACTCCTGTCTGCAACTAATAAAACCCTAGTTTACTATTTTTTGTTGTTTTTAGCATTTGCTCGGCATGTTTTCTCACTTTTTTTTTTTTTAGTTTTCTAGTCATTTTATTTTATAGTTTCCTCTTTTGTACATCATGTATTTCCACCGAACTTTACAGTTTCAATTTATAAATTTCCAATGTTACAAAGATTTATAACATAATTGTTAATGATATAAATATTGTTAGGGCCTGTTGGTATTATTATTAGATGTTGACATTTATTTCAATATTTAATATTTATAAAGCAATTTACTCAGTGCGAGGTACTGTTTTTGACACTTCACATTATTCCATCTAGTCCTCTCAATTGAACTGATATTCCCATTTTGCAGATGAAGAAATAAAAGTTAACTAATTTATCCAAAGTCAAAAAGCTTGCTTGGGAAAAGTCTGTATTTATTTATTTATTTTTGTTGAGGGGTCAAATATCTGTTCCCGGTGTCTCATCTCTCTCCCACTCCCTACTCCTGCACCTCCCATGTCTACAAATTATTCCCATCACACCCAAGAGCTTCAGTCCCAGCTCCCTGCCATAACTCTGCACTTGCTGAAATACTCTTTTCTAACTGTTGCCAACCCTGCTCTGGAATTAGGGCAATTTTAAAAATAAATATATTTAGTGCATATGCACAATCAGATAGTGGGAGTTAATACGTATTAGATGAGTACAATTCTAAGGCAGGAGTCTAGCACACCATACTTGTTATTTGAATGCCATCAGATTTCTCCTCTGAGTTTGAATTGAGAATATATATCTGTATATTTAAAACTAAGGTAGAAAATGTTGTCATATAACTAAGGATTTAAATTCACCATATAATCTTAAAATATCCAATATCCAGTGGAAAATTTGAATCTTAGTCATAGTAGTATCTTACAGGCTTTGTTCATTAAAACTGTATGGTACAGAAAAAAGATCTATGAAAATGAATTCTAGGTTTAAACTGAAGTTCTACTGACTTCAGAGTGATGTAGTTCTTAAAGCACCCAGCAGGGGCCAGAATGTTCATGCTAAATCTAATCAAATGAAAACAATTTACTATAATTCAAAATTGTATCTATTTAAAAATCAATTAGAAAGTCAAAGATAGAACTTTTCATGGCCAAAAGTAGTGGAAAGTACAGACTTCTTAATTTTACATTTCAAGAATATAAGGTATATAATTTGAAATATTGAAAAATGAGTCAACAGTGACACTCTGACAAAGGCTGGCCTCGAAGACCTGAGCAGACCAGCATCCAAAGTCCTTCAGTCAGTCAACACTGCAACTTCTATTCTAACGGCCAAAAGCAGGTAACTGGGTCTTTCAGCTGTCAAGCCAGAACCATGGATTGGGTCCAGGAACAAAGGCACCACTGTGGCCCTGACCCAGGAAATTGAGCACTGGCCTTGTTAATCACAGAACATTTAAAAAAGTGCTTAATATAAACAAGTAGTTGGTGCTTCAAAAATCTGACAATGCAAATTGCCTCTGTAGATGAAATAAGCTGATCTTAATTTAATTCTAACTTAAGTCAGCTAACCTCTTTCTGGGCCTCAGTCTCTGTTTATAAGAAGATTAGATATAATAATCTTTAAATATAGTCTTAAAATTCAATTTTTTGCCTCATGCAAAAAATCACTTTGTTTCTCTGTCTTAATATCTGGCATAGTACTTAGCAAAAAACCAGGCCCCCACTAAATGTTTAATGAACAAGTAAATAATTAACTATATTTTAAAATGGTTCTTTCTAGGAATTTACACAAGAATTTGGAAACAAAATGCCTCTGAAATTCAATCTGCTGTGAATTATGAAAACAATGCTCTAGGCAATTCCAAGGAAATAAGAAAATACTTTTTGAGTACTCTTGGGGAAAAAACTGAGTTGTTCTAAAGCTATAAAGTAAATTAAATAAAATTGTTACGCTTAATTTTTCATTTGGAGATCTTTGAACTTTAACTTCATTAATTTTGGGGAAACATTTTATAGCTTCAGGTGGGAATCTGTGCTTATTCCAAGGAGGGGAGCCACAGTGTAAAAGCTTCCAGACTCGCAGTGATGATGCTACTACACTTAGGTTTACATGTGAACCCAAATAAAAAGCACGGTATCACTTATCTGAGGCGACCTGGAACATTCCCACATACTACCTCACCGCATGTACACTCAACAGAAACACAGAGAAATTCTAAGTCCAGCAGAAAGAGAGAAATTAGCGAGTCAAAGACTTTCTCCATATACAAACCACGGCTTTAGGGGAAAGACGTAAACGGCTATATTTGTTTGCTAGTGATAGAATAAGAACATTATTTGAATCAGTTATTCAAGCTTGAATAATGCGCAAGGAGATTTGAGAAGTCCCAGGATTCCTGTGTAAAAGCCAGCCTCTGTGGCTTTAGATGGCACCTGATGCCAACTTGATTACAGTCAAAAATTCAACTGCAAACACTGACTTTGTAGGCAGAGTACGAACTAGAAACAGAAGCAATTCTCAGGTGTAAGCTGGCTATGTATATGATCCAGAAGATCTAGGGTTTGTGCTTGTGAAATTTACAAGTGCTGAGAAAGAGAGAGAGTCAGAGACAAAGAGACAGAAAGACAGACACAGAGACGGACACAGAGAGAAACAACTCTAAAATAAAGATTCACTTTCATCCAACCTCTGCTGGATGCTAGATGTTAAAAAAAGAAAAACTAAGCCTTCCAGGGTTAAACACTAAGTTTTTTGGGGAAAGCTCCTGCGAGGAAAAAGCAGGGAGAAAAAGATCACTGAAAAACTTTTTGAAAAAGAGTAAGTGGAAAGGGGAGAAGATTAACACATACACCTGTAATCAGTTAACAGTTCTCCCCACATGCCAAGGCAAAACATACTGTAATGTTCTGGTCTTGCTTAAATACACACATACACACATATGCAGGTCTTTTGAGGTGTCAGCTCTGCTCCATGGTTACATTTGATGCATGTTAAATTCAGTTTGACCTAAACATGCACTGATGTTGGTTAAGGGATCTGGTCATCTTAAATAGCAGTGCCACAGGCAGCACACCAGCTCCCTGGCATTGTCTCCACTAGAGCCACATCATGTGGGTAGCCATAGATCTGGCACCACAGGTCATTATATGGAAAGGCTGCACTGTGTGTTCACAGTGCTCTGCGCTGTACCGGAGAACCACAGCAGGTAGAAAGAATACAGGGACCGGACCAGTAAGAGGGAGCTCAGTAGAAATATATGAACCAGTCAGAGCAAATGAAAAACACAACCACAGTCATTTAGTCTATAAGTATACTAGTTGTATCTACTGAATAATTAGAATGTTGAATTTCTATATTTGAGACATTCATTCATTCATTCATTCATTCATTGTTTTTGATTATTCAATAAACACTATCTGTCCCTCTAACTGTATGTCAGGTACTGGGGCAAAAAAGAACAAAATAATTCTGTCCTCAATGACCTCATAGTGTATTTAGGGGACAGAGAGGTAAAGATCAGAGGACAAATAAAGCAATAAAATGCAAACACATGAGAACAAAAACTGAGAAGGGCAACCTACACAGTGTTAACAGTAACCTCTTCATTTAGTACCTTTATTTAAGGGGAAAATGAGGAAGCCCAATTACAATTTTATTCTTATTTTCTAATATTCCAAACCTATAAGTAGACTAGGACTCCCATTGGGGGAGGGATGGAGGAAGGGGGAAAAGCAGATTTTAAGGAACAATGGAATGCAGCAACTCGGTTAATCAAGACATTATTACGAGACACAGCCATTGCAGTGATGTCACCCCAAGACTGGGCAGATCATCCACACAAAATCCCTCCAGGCTACATGCAGATTTCAACAGACTCTTGAACTGACAAGTGTTCTGCAAATGTCCTCTAGAGTGACTAGTAGTTTATAGTAGGTGGCAATATAATAGTATATATATTTCTGCCCTTGGTAATAATTATGCACTATTAAATCTATATACAGTGTTTAAAGATTACCATATGTAACCTATCATTAAAAACAAAGCCATTGGTATCGCAAGCAGGGGACTTCAAGATATAGGAGACAAATATGGCATTAGTATAGTGTAAAGATGATGACTCTGGCACTCTGGTTCTCAAAGGGTAGACTAAGAACTCCAGGGTGGTTCCCAAGGCCTTTCCAGAGAGGCTGTAAAGTAAAACTTACTTTCATAATGATTCTAAGATTACTTTTGCATTTTTCTCTCATTCTTTCTTATGAGTACAATGGCGTTTTCCAGAGGCTCCATGATATATGCCAACAGAGCCTGTCTCTCAGCAAACAGAATGTTTGTACCCATCTGCAAACTGAAATTTCTCACCTTTAAATCATAACAAGTTAAATATTGAGAAATAGGACCCACAAAAACACAAATTTGGATATTCAAAACAATTTTAAGAAGCATCTTGAGAACAAGAAGTTTAAGGATTACTGCTTTATGGGGTAAGCTTCAACTGAAAGGGCACATTGAATACAATTTCCTATTTTATATAAAGAAACTAGAACACAGATTTCATGATGATAATGATTTGCCTATTTGGTTCATAGTTTTATATTCAGAATCTAGCATAATTCTATGTACATAATAAGGATTCAAATAGTTCATATAATAGCTAATTATATATATATACATATGCACAGATATATATATATATATATTATAAAGTTTGCTAATTATCTCATTTGTTTTTTTCTTTTTGAGACACTGTCTCATTGTGTATTTCAGACTGGTCTTAAACTCCCTATGTAGCCCATGTTGGCCTCAAGTCACAATGATCCTCCTGCCTCAGCCTCCCTACTGCCAAGATAACAAGTGTGCACCACCACACTCGGCCCAGTCTTATTTAGGGTTACAGTACATCAGCAGGAAAGCTGGAATTGTATTCCATTCTGTTTTCTATTCCTATACTCTTGCTCCCTAGCTCTATCATACTTCTAAGTTTTCTTTTAAGTTGTCTTATAATTCATTAAAAACATAATCAGTTCTTATCAGTGAAAGATGATTGCTTTCTTATGATATTACATGATTTGAGCATTCTACAATTTTCATCACTGAGTAACAGCAAAGGGTTATTATAGGGAAATGGAAAAGACGACCAGACAAAACATAATTTCCTGGGGTGTTTCCCAAAACAGTCTAATTCTTCATGAACTGTTCTTTTCCAGAGTCTCTTCCCTTTTTTTGAGGCATATCAACCCGATCAGTGCACTCAATAGTTTACAGAATGTGGAAAGAATAAAATAATAAAACTCTTTTTAAAAAAATACCATTTTTGTGCCATTCCAGTTGTTTAGAGAGAACCCATGGGTATCTGCAGTACAGATCAGAGAGGTTTACTTGCCATCTAACTGATGGTAACAGAAAAATGCACGGCCTGCAGCAGCCTACCCAGTGTAGAAAAGAGCAATACAAGCCCTGTGAGTTGCTGCCACAGCCACCTGACTGACTCCAGGGAGAAACTGCTTTTAAAGACACTAACCTGAGACAAAGCCACCAGGTCAACACACCAGGTGCCGCCATCAACTAGACATTCTCTTCTCCATCATCCTAATGTGGCACCCTCCCGCTTCGCTCGAGTCCTTCTTAACTCATTCAATACCATCCTTGGAGACACTGATGAAATACAATCAATTCTTATTATTCATGATGCCATAGTCTAAAATCATTCCAACAATGAGTTAGCAAATACTGAGCCATTGCTCAATGGAGTTTTCTAGAGGCTCCGTGCTATGTGCCAACAGAGCCTCTCTGAGAAAATACAGGTTTAGATGAGCTCTGGTCACATCTTTTTCATGAGCCAATTAATGTGACCTTGTGCTATGTGTTTCTGTGTAAAGATACCTGATTAAACTTACAAGGGCTAAGCAAAATATACAGAGAATATTTAACTTTTAAAAATTTACTATGGTGAAAGATACTGCCTTTAATTCCTCTCAAAATACTTCCACACTGCTTTCAAAATATTAATCCATCATTGCCGCTCACTGTAGCAGTTCTGGAAGTCATTTTACACCTTCACAGGGTGTGACCAACAGTGGCTGCGGCTGCCAAGTGCCATCCCAAGGAAAGACAGGCTCGTGCACGCATCACGGTGCGTGGGTGTCCACCTTCTTCACTGGGGCTGGCACCGTGCAAATTAGACATTTCCCCAAAGTCAAAATGATCGTGAAAGGCAGACATTTTTAACTGGTTCAGGATATCAAGGCATCCATGTTATAACAGCTGAAGACACTCACAAAGGAGCACTTCCAGAACTGCTTCAGAAAGCGCCAAGAACGTGGGGGAGCCAGGGAGAGTACCTGGAGGGGGATTAATGCCGGAGCGTCTTTGACCATAACCTTTTGAAACGCAATCACTGTGTTTTTCTGTGACACACTGTACAGTGCTTATTCATTAACACTGAATTCCCACCCAACAGTTCCAAACTCATGCCTGAGCAAAACTTGTCTAACACAAATATTTTTTCATAAAGAAAACTTTTTCCAAAGACATATTGCAGATTTTTAAAAATTGTGGTAAAATACACATAACATAAAATGTACCATTTTAACCATTTGTAAATATATGGTTAAATCAGCCAAAATAGTAAAAGGCACAGAAATGTAAAAAGTATGGTACTAAGTAGACTGAAAAACAGGCACTTTAAAAAGTAAGGCAGCACACTGTCTTGTGTGGCCACAGCTGGGAACCTGTGGGTCAGAAGTCTCAATTTTTCACTGCTCAAGGAATGTCAGTGACTGACTATAAAAGCACAAGGTGCACTGATTTTTTAAGTAAAGTTTAGCAACTAAGAAGACTTGCAAATATGGAACCCATGAACAATGAAAAGCTTATTTTATTTCAGATAGTAAGAACAAAAAGGTGAAACATATAACAGGGCTGCCCTAGAAAATTCTGCCTCAGAGTCCTAGAGAGATTGACTATTGTTAATTGGCAGCTACAACTTGAAATAGTTTCATGCACAGGGAGCATAACCTGAAGCATGATTTCAAGCTCCTCTTCACGAAACACTGAGCAAGTGATCAAGTAATAGTTATCAATTACTTCCCAAAGGTCAGTTGCTCTATTTAGGAATCTACAAAGACAAATTAAGTGCTCTCATTCATTATCACATAGTTAGAAGTAGTAAGCTGAGACTTGAACTCAGGTCTGTCTGACTGCAGAGCTATGCTGTCAACTCCTATGCAATTCGAAGCATGTTTGAAAAAAAGTTTGGTTTACTAAGAAGTGTACAGAAGAACATTACGATGATTATAGCATTATAGAGACTCACATATTGAAAAATAAAATTTTCAAACAATAAAACTTTATAAGCCCAATCTAATAAAGTCCCACAAAAAAAGAGGGCCTGAAATCCTCAGGGCATCTGTTTTGTGTCTGGTTTCTCTTAATCTTTAATGATGGGCAAATCCAATGCATTATGTAAGGCCATTTTTTTCTCAAGAGATGTAGATGCCTCTTAAGAATTTGATGAAAATGCATTAACTTTTCAGGCTACTGAGTTGCATGTCAGTGCACTGAGGCGGTAAATTGGTGTACAGAGTGTAAAAATGGTAGTGACCTAAAAAATATATATTTGATATGAGCAACTGCACTTTCTTGTGAAAAAAATAATGGATTAAATCTCTTAGGAGTTCTTAGCTTCCCAAAAAGAGGAGGAGGAGGAAATCTCCTGTGGCCTGGAAACATCTTCTGTTCCTCACTGGCTGGTTTTTTTTTTTTAATTTTTTATTTTTTTTAGCACTTTAATAGTTCATCTGATTTGATCCTGTGGCTCCCAAAGCAAAGGGTAAGAGTTTGATCCCTATGGAGGCCACTTAAATTTAGAAAACAAAAAGCTCTATTCTCCGCTCCCAGACCTTACCCCAAATCCCTGCCAGGTGTCTGCCCTCTGGTCAAAATGAGAAACTGGCAAAGGGGTACAAACCCATCCCAGCACTGGGAAGCAAGGAAAGGCATCCCTCTGTTATGGTGCTTTCTCTCTGATGTGCTCATACTGTTTTGGTAACATTTATAGAGCACAGCTATTACATGTTTACTTTTACAGTGCAAGTATAAGGCTAACTGAAATAAATACTGCACTGGACAAAAACCCTTTATTGTCCAATTCGAATTCAGAGATTTTTCCAGTAGCAGACAGTTATTTCTTGGCAACAAACAATGAAAAATCCCATCTGAATGATATTAATGTGTATCTTTAGAGTAGGAAAGGTGTAATACTGTTCCATCAGAATTGAGCATAATTTTCATATTAATAATAGACATTAGCTATTTCAAAGTAAGTTCATACACAGCATAATACTATAATAATTTTCAATATATACTAAGAATTTACTCAGGAAAACAAATTTCTCAAATTATAAATGAAAATCTTTCACTAGTACCACAAGCTCCATTTTTCTTTTATTTCAGGCCTCCCTAATTTTTATTTTAATTATACAGCACTAAAAGTAATTTAATAAAACAAAAAACTTTTACTTCACATACATGTTTAAACAGTATAAAATTCTAATTTTTGAGGAACTGACATTTCATATTTTAAGTATGAAGTGTGTAGTAAAACTAATTCAAAACATAAATTTTATAGAAATTAATAAGATTTAAATATAGTTTATATCATTAACATGGGCTTTAATTTTTCAGATGTCACATATATCTTTCATTATTTATGGATTTATTTCTTCTATGAAGTAGTCAAATGAATCAGCTCACCCTGGACTGTAACAAAATACTGCTTGGTGACTTGTGACAGACAGGGTTTTAACCTCTGACAGCGAGATTCATTGTGGAGCAAGAGCCAATCATAGATCCTGACGACACTTGTCTCATCTAAGTTGGAATATAAAAAGCCACTTGGAATACAGTATAAAAGATTCACTGGTGTGGCAAGTTGTGTCTCAGACTGTACACGCATTAAAACTTTGCTTGGCGTTACTCAAAAGCAAAAGAAAAGCAAAAGGAAATCATAAGAACCAGGAAAAAGATCGGATTGATCTCCAAATCATGCAAAAACTGCAAATCTATGTTTATATTTACCTGTTTATGCTGATTGTTGCTGGTCCAGTGGATCTAAATGAGAACAGTGAGCAAAAAGAAAATGTGGAAAAAGAGGGGCTGTGCAATGCATGTGCCTGGAGACAAAACACTAAATATTCCAGAATAGAAGCTATAAAGATTCAAATTCTCAGTAAACTTCGCCTGGAAGCAGCTCCTAACATCAGCAAAGATACTATAAGACAACTTTTACCCAAGGCTCCTCCGCTGCGAGAACTGATTGATCAGTATGATGTCCAGCGGGATGACAGCAGCGATGGCTCTTTGGAGGATGACGACTACCACGCGACGACGGAAACCATCATCACCATGCCTACGGAGTGTGAGTACTCCTCTCAGTGTGTGTCAACAGTCCTGCTCACTGTTGTTCTAGTGTTTATGAGAAACAGATCTATTTTCAGGCTCTTTTAACAAGCTGCTGGCTTGTATGTAAGTAGGAGAGGGAAGGTCTCTTTTTTCAAGATTCTGTGAGAAATGTATTAAGGCTGAAATCTGCAGAAAGTTTTCTTATAGAGTAAAAAGTTAAAAATTAAAATGCTTGCACGGTGTTAACATTATTGAGTTTCATGTGGAAAATATAACATGCTTATGCTTCCACTGCCTAATTCTGTCAAGGGAAGGCCTGAGAGACACTGTCTAAAACTATGTTACAAACTTACATAAAATTTCACAAGTGCATTTGTCTAAAATATGTATTTTTAAGATTTTTTACAAATAAAAAAGGAGGAAATTTGCAAGATTTTTAAGCTTATTTGGGCACCACTGCACAGTTAGAATAATTTCTTTTATTCAAAACTATCTCTCATTGTGTTTTATGTTCTTGACAAATTATATTTCATTTTAAAAGTCATTACACCAAAAAGACATTTAAATATTTAATGTACTAGTAAGAGCAATGATGAAGTAAACAAAGCATAATGATAATCAGGAGCTGAATATTAGAAAATGTCTAGGAAATAAACATTTCAGTCAGGTAGGTTACAGCTCACAGAGCCCTGCTTATACCTTGATCATGGTACTCTCATTGGAAATACTCGGGCTGCAAATTTCCAAGCAGACTTTGCTTAATAACCTCAAATATTTATTCTTCATAAGGGAAAGGACTATTACCTATGGTGTCATAGCTCCTAAAAGATTATCTAGTTCATAAAATTCATTTTTTTCAGTTAGCTAAAATGAAGGCAGGCACCTTGACAGAGAAATCGTGACAAGAAAGACTTGTGCCCTGTGTCTGTGAGCTTGCTTCACTGCACTGTTTTATATACTTTAAACCAGCCTTGAAACACTTTCACATTATTGTTTCCCTTATCAAGTGGTTAGATTAGAATGCACCAAATAATTTTCTTTTAAGACTGCCATCAAATTGTCCTGGAGTAGATTTTCTTTATGTATACATAATTTTGGGACACTAAGAGGGGGAAGAAAAACAGAAAGAAAGAAGGAAATTGCTAGTTGTTTGTGCTTACACAGACAGACTGGCCCTAGAGATAAAATTCTAACTTTTAAGAATGCTTGACTCTGACATCAATATTTGTGCTAATGTTTGTGCTAATTACCTGCTTAGTTTTGTTCCTTTGACACATAACAGATGTACAATATTTTCTGCTCATTCCGGAGGCTCAGTAAGTTGTTTAGTGAGTCTCGTCCCCAGGTAATTCAGGCCTGGGGGAAGGGTTCCTTCGTCCAGACTGATTGGTACAGCTGCTCTGTAAGTGTAACTACTCAGATTCCCAAAGAATTCTAAGTGGATGTTCCTTCACAGTGTCTCTTGTTCTCTCTAATATTCATCATTTTAAAATTTCATCCACTGTTCATTCCTTCATAAAGTCCCCCTTAGTCCATAATTTTTGGAAGGGGGGTTAGATTCCTCATAAATAGCTAAAAATACATATAACTAAAATTTGGAAAATCTGGAGTAATTACTTTATTTGATATTTTTTCTGAGTCATGACTTTTTGCATCATATTTCATTTTAAAACTATGTTGCATATATTATCTCAATGGGAAAATGTTCAAATATTAATATGGAGGGATTTTGTCATTTTTTAATAGGAAATAATTTTAATAACTTTTTCTCATTCATTTATAGCTGATTTCCTAACACAAGTGGAAGGAAAACCCAAATGTTGTTTCTTTAAATTTAGCTCTAAAATACAGTACAATAAAGTAGTAAAGGCCCAGCTGTGGATATATCTGAGACCCGTTAAGACGCCTACAACAGTATTTGTGCAAATACTGAGACTCATCAAACCCATGAAAGACGGTACAAGGTATACTGGAATTCGATCTCTGAAACTTGACATGAACCCAGGCACTGGTATTTGGCAGAGCATTGATGTGAAGACAGTGTTGCAAAATTGGCTCAAACAACCTGAATCCAACTTAGGCATTGAAATCAAAGCTTTAGATGAGAATGGTCATGATCTTGCTGTAACCTTCCCAGGACCGGGAGAAGATGGGCTGGTAAGTGATAACTGAAAATAACATTCTAATAATCTCGTTGTGTTTTTATTTATAATATGAATGAGTAATAGTGGAAAAAAACTACCAATTTCTTGTGCTTATAAGTCAGACAAAAGTATCTTACTCCAACAGTAGCCCTGTACCCAATAAAAGTAGGTGTCCAGTTTCATATCCTATGAAACACTCCCTTTATTCTTCCTTTGCATAAAGTTTTAAAAAGCAGCTATACCATGATTTTTAACATTTTGAAGATTTTTTAAAGAATGGGAATGATCTATAAAGTGCTTTTCATTGATGTGATACATGATTATATGCATAAGATATGAACTTTATATAATTGGCTAAAATCAAAACTTTTTTCTTCCCAGTTTTTCTTTCTTCCAAATGTGTTGAAAATTTCTGGCTTTGAATAAAGCAGAGAAAAACAAACTTTAAACAGTGTAATTAAAGTACAATGTTTTTATCTATGGCAATTAACTAAGTAATGCATAGGCTTATGCTTGTTCAGATATTTTATACGTAGGTCCCTCTCTATCCATATGTTCATTATTCACAGGAAGTTGAATGCATTGATATAGTATCATTTATAGATAGACAGACAGACAGGTAGTCTTTGTGGCACATCACCAATAACATTTTAATTTCTAGGCTAATTAACCTTTACCATCTTGCTTATTTCTGAACTGTCTTAGCATTCTTGGATAAGAGTTTCCTTGGGCAGTGCCATCAAATTAGGCTAAAGCTATGACAATACCTTAGATATTACAAAGATTAATAAAAACCATTTTAAAACCTCATATAATGCTTAAGGTTACTCTGCTTACTTAGGTTTCTGATATCAAAGGTTTCTGTTTATTTAATGTGACTGTATTTTACTTCCATTTACTGGCATAATTTACAACAGATTATACTTGGAAACAATAAACATAAAGTACAAATTATCTTTTTAATCTTTAAATGGTATTGGTTATAAAGATTAAATAATTAGCAAATCATCTGCTATGAACAAATAACACACTGTTTAAAAGACTGTATACTTTCTAAATGAGCTATTTTTCTTTTTATGTGCTACTATGAATATTATTGACTCTCAAAGTGATATTCTTTTTGAAAACAACTCCCAGGCTTATTTTCATTTTGATATAAGATAAAAACTACTATCAGTTATTTAGGAAGTGTTTTAGGTAATATTGTAACTATCAAAGTTACTAATGTGACAAGTTTTGCTTATTATTAAAGAAGTGGTTAATATGATATATTACTGTGATTTTTTTCCCTTTAAAATAAAGCCAAGTTTGAAATGCATTCCAAGTTTGGAGCAGTGACAGTGATGGCAAATAATTATTTAAATATCTGAACGGAAATTTTTCCAGTGAAAAACAAAGGAACTATCATCTCTTCTTATGAATCTGTCTTTCCTTTAGGGTTTTCCTTCAACCCAATATACATAAAATTGCTTTCTCTGCTCCACTTTTCCTCATTATAAGCCTTATGCTGGTTAGTGGTAGCTATTTTGCTTTGGTATGTAAGTCGCCCCTAGCGAAGGACCTAAAGAAGAGAGGATGGATGAGCATAGCTCTCTCTCCAGGAATCAGAAGCTATATTTAGCCAGCACGTGTAATCAACAATCATGAAGAGAAAAAGCTCACCTCTGCCTCTCTCCTCGCTTTCTCCCTTCCTGATGTTTCAGTTTCTTCTCATACATATTTTGGGGGCATCTGTTATGTGCTAGGAAGTCTGACACTCAAAGTGGGGAAAACAAAAGTTAAAAACACTCAGAATAACTGACCTTAGGGAACTCCATGTTGCTACTATACTCTTTCGAGCTATAAGGGGGAAAAGCCAGGCTTCAAGTGAATTAAAATCCCTTAATACTGCATTTTATCCGGGACCGGGGATCGAACTCAGGGCCCTAGTGCTCAGCGGCAAGCACTTAGCCCACTGAGCTGTACCTCCAGCCCAATACTGCATTTTAGAACATGAGTGTGGTATAAATAAAATGATTAGTATCTCCTAGTAATGATTTCTTAAGGTAGGAAAGTGTTTCTGGCTCTATTAATATTACTAATTGCTCTTCCTTTCCACACAGAATCCCTTTCTAGAGGTCAAGGTAACAGATACTCCAAAAAGAGCCAGAAGAGATTTTGGTCTTGATTGTGATGAACATTCAACAGAGTCACGATGCTGTCGTTACCCTCTGACAGTGGATTTTGAAGCTTTTGGATGGGATTGGATTATTGCACCCAAAAGATACAAGGCCAACTATTGCTCTGGAGAGTGTGAATTTGTATTTTTACAAAAATACCCTCATACTCATCTGGTGCACCAAGCAAACCCCAGAGGTTCAGCAGGCCCTTGCTGTACTCCCACAAAAATGTCTCCGATTAATATGTTATATTTTAATGGCAAAGAACAAATAATATATGGGAAAATTCCAGCCATGGTAGTAGACCGCTGTGGGTGCTCATGAGATTCATATTAGGCTCATAACTTCCTACAGCATGGAAGGTCTTCCCCGTAACAATTCTGAAACTGTGAAATTTATGTATCACGGGCTATAGGCCTAGAGTATGCCATAGTCACTTAAGCACGGCTACAGTATATGAATGAAAAGAGAGAATATATGCAATGGTTGGCATTTAACCATCAAAATAAATCAAAGAACAGGAAATTTTATAATTTCCAGAGTTGTTGAACTACAAAGAGATCAAATTACATTTATGTTCATATATATTATAGTTACAACATAGGCAAGGAAAAGAAAGCTATTCTCCTTGTGTTCCGGTGAATAAAAGGAGTATGCTCTAAAGTCTATTTCTTTACAGTTTCACTTATACTTACAGAAGAATCTACCATATATATATTATTCATAAAATATACGATTGTTACATGCCACCATTGGAAACATCCTTATACACTTGAATTTATATTGTATGATAGCAGACTTGGTAAGACAAAATTCCACAAAAATAGTGATGGGATATCATATGCAAGTTTCCATTCCTACTATGATTGGGCAGAATACTAACAATCCGTGCCAATGGTGCTAATACAACAGACTGAGTGGCTGATGTTGTCAGGTTTCTCAAATTACAAATATTGAGTAAAATAGTAACTTTCTCCTCTCTTCAGGTGCATTTTCATCCTCCTCCAAATGGGGAATGGATTTCCTTTAATGAAAGAATCACTTTTCCAGGGGTCAGATTTCAACTCTACAACATACTCAGAGAAGCTGTGTAGTCTTAAAAGGCAGCAGAGTAGTGTATATCTGTATCCAAACTTCAAAATTATAGCCTGCCTTTGTAACATTGCCGTCTTATGGCAAAATAACAAAAATGACTGCTTCTATCAATATTGTATAAAAGACTTTGAAACAATTGCATTTATATAATGTGTATACAATATTGTTTTGTACATAAGTGTCTCCTTTTTTATTTACTTTGGTATATTTTTACACTAAGAATACTTCAAATTAAGTATTAAGGCACAAAGATATGTCATGTATCACAGAGAAGCAATTGCTTATGTTTCAGAGCAAATTAGCAGGTTAAATAGTGGTCTTAAAACTCCTTATGTTAAAGTTTAGATGGTTATATTACAATCATTTTATATTTTTTGTACATTATTAACATTCACTGATGGATTCATGGTTGTATAATGTGAATGTGAAATTTCAATGGTTTACTGTCATTGTATTAAAATCTCTACGTTCCATTATTTTAATACTTATTACCATGCATACCAAAATGATTAACACCATCATCTGAAATGAAAAATAAACATGGTATCTCAATAAGTGTTGTTAATTTTATTTTATAATTTGGTAATAAATATATTTCTGCATTGATTTACTTCTATTTTGTAAATTGAGATTTTATTAATCAAATACATTGTACTGAAAATTAAGTAAAATAATTTCTTGCATCTAATGTGTAAAAATAATGTAAATTATATTAAACTTTTCACATTTTTTGAAAGACGTAACACTTTTATGTTATAATCACTGATTGTGGATTTCTGAGTCTCACCTTCTCATAAAGGTCTAATGGTTTAGCATGAAAGTTGGTTTAGAAACTTTAGGTGTCTTACTCTAGTTTTCATGAGTGAAACTCCTGTTAAGTTGGCCCTGGTCAAGTTCCTTCATATATACAAAAGCAAGGACTAGTTATGTCTGTTTCATTTCTTTTTATCTTGACCTGAAAACTATTTATATTTTTTTCATAGGTTCAATTTCCTAATGCATTGCAGTTGGCAAGGATATATGGTCCTAGAGTTACAAGCTCTGAAGCTGCAGGAACACAGGGAAGCTACATCTGCTTCCCAGCACCTAACGATACTGGGACATTAATCTGGGCACTGGGAGTACCAGTTTTCAAAATGAAGAGCAAAATAACTATGAAGTATGTGGAAACCCTGAAGTGTAACACCATATATAAGTATTTTGGTGGGAGCTCTCCTATCTATCTCCGTAAGTTGAGGAACTTACATAAAGCAGTGATTAAGTTGAAAGAAAGAGGTGGTTAAAATTCTCTTATGATATAATTTCTGAGTAAATAATGAGTAATTACTGTAAATGTAGTAATATAAATCTAAATTCAAATATTACAAAGCTATAACATGATAAAAATTCATTTAGAATATCAAATGATCACTTCTAAAAATAAACACATGAATACTACCAATACTATGAGAAATTAAACCAAAGGAAAAGTTACAATTTGCCCAGCATTTAACATTTAGTATTGTAATTTCATTTGAATAGTCAGTTCAATTCCAGTTTACACACTGAAAAACATATCAATGTCTACTCTACTCAATTTGGTCATCCCTGAATAAGATGTCAAGCAATGCAAAATGGTACTACTAGATTCATATCAAAACATCTCAATGGGTATCATACTCTAACAAGAATACAAGATACAATTGAACGTAAGATTTTACCCTTGGGGCTGTCCAATTTGTCTATATGCATAAATTGTGTGTATAACAATGACAGTCAACTTCCTCATAGTATAGCTTATAAAGGTCTAATAATTTACATCAGGTTTAACATCACACTAAGTATTCCTGACACAGATATGTATAACTTGGCAACGAACCAGACATACTTAGCTTCCAATGATTCCAGTTTTGTATTATTGTAAGGAAGAAAAGTTTTTCACAGTATGTTATTTCTGCTTCATAGGAAGGGCTGTGTTTTTATGAAACACAAACACATATACTTACTTCCTTTAAAAACTGAGCTTACATTTTTCTGGGACTAACCCTAAATATATGCAGCATAGGCAAAATACTAGTCATAGAATTAACTTACAGAGATCTGAAACATAGTTCCAGATTTTCATCCTAAGGAGATTGGCGGAAGTCTGAGAAAGGCCAATGGTTAATTGCTTCAATTAATCTTAAGGATATGTTTAAACCTAAAATGTAAAAAGGTTAGCCTCCAAATTCACCTCTTTAATTTGTTTTCTTAACCATTCAAATTTATTCTGTTAAAACTTTTCCTACAAGTGTTAGGTTTTTTCCCTAATGTTTTATGAAGGATCCTATTCAGAACAAAATTTGATTATGCGGTTTTGGCCATAGATCCTCCACAACAGTTTCCCATATCCGCTCCCACGGGCACTAACTCTGACTAAGAAGCCAAACGTCTCTTGGCTCTGTTCCCAGAAACACAGAATTTTGGCATCACCTTCAACCAGCCAAAAACAAAACCTATCAACACAAGAAAGTTGCCTACATGATGCCCTCAGAGCCTGATAATGCTTAGATCTAATTCTGAAAGTGGAAATCAAGCATAAACCACCAGTTTACTAAGCACAATGAAGCAACTGTGGGAGCAAGTCCAAATTGTTAATTGGAAATAATCGGGAGGTCACTGAGGCAACCACTTGGTTTCAAGTTCCAAGAATATCTTCCTGAAAAGCTGCATACTTCTCAGGCATTTCAAGTAATGGAGCAAATGATGTGGCTGCCAGCATCCCAGGTGAAAGAGTCTACTGAGGAATCCTAGGTCCTTTGGGGTTCTGAACCAGGCTGGTGGCATAGGACATAAATTATAACAAAGATGTCAGAGGAGAGTAGTTCCCCCCTACATGTAGATAGGCTTTGGTAAAATTGTTATGAATTGTAAATCTGCGACTTACAGTAAGCAAATTACTTATAGCTCCAGAGTCAGAAAAGAATCTAAAGCAGTTACGTAGGACTGGTGGAAATTAGCTATGTTGCTGTGTGCTCATAGACTAAAGTGCATTCCTATGATTTAAAAAAGCATTAGTGTATGCTTGTGATATATAACAAATTGGCTGTACTGCATCTTGCAACTTGCATACTGCATCTTGGCCCTTTTCACTTCTTGCCCTCCTTTCCCAACCGCCCCCTCCCTCCCTGGGTCCCTTCCCATCTCCATAAAGTCTGCCTCCCTGCTTTGTGTCATCTTTCTTTTATTTTGCTCCTTAAATTAATTACAGTTTGGGCTTCTCATATAGGAGAAATCATGAGATAGCTACTTTTCATGTCTGATTTATTTTACGTTAGCATTATGGAACCAAGGTGGGTCCGTTTTCTTAGAAATGTCTCAAACCTATCTTTGATGGCTGAGTAGTTCTCTGTTGTGTATAAATACCACATTTTCTTTATCCACTCTTCTGTTGCTGGGCACACAGGCCACTTCCAAGACTTAGCTATTACGAATTGTGCCGCTAGTATAAACATGAATGTGCATGCGTCACTGTAATATGGCGACCTCTACCCTTCTAGGAAGACACCCAGAAGCACAAAGCTGGATCAAATGAGATTTATATGTCCAAACAACATGAAGGTGGATCTGTGACCAGTCAAACTGTTTGTGTACCTCACTTCCACTTTCTGTCTCTAAATGTTGCCTGCCTGCTTGTGGAGCTCGCTGAACCTCGGCAGTTCTGAGGGCCGCCTGACTGGAAAAGTTTTTCTTTGCTCACTAACAAGACTGTTTGCAGTTCTATGTAGTAAATTACTTCTAAAATTTTATCTGAATATAACATAGATGCAAACATTTAGAGCTATATAAAAACCACAGTCATTCTCTATTATAAAATTGGAAATAACATATTTCACATATAGGGAAATAATTATAGTAGATTTAGTAATTTCATTTGCAAATTTAAGTATGTGTACTACGAGTGGTAGGTATAGATATATACATAACGTATGCATATGCATATACATGTATTTATTTATTTAGAGTCTTTTCAGCTATAAATAGCAGCAATCTCAGTTTAAAATGGCTTAAACAACAGAGAAGTATATTATTTCATATAAATCCAGATAGAAGACCAGTCTAGGTTTAATATGATCAGTAGCTCAGTAACATGTAGGAAGACATAGATTCCTTCTACCTCTTCTTTCTGCCGTGTGTTTGCTTGGTTTGTGGGTGATCTCTATGGTTACAAGAAGGCTGCTGTAGTTCACGTGACAATGCCTGTGTGCCCAGCGAAGGGAACCACACTGTATGTGTCACCTGTGAAAAAGTTCCTTTGAAGAGTCCATGGGTATGCTTATTTTTAAGTTTATTTATTTATTTATTTATTTATTTTTATTTTAAAAGTAAAAGAACAAAAACATATTAACAAACAGACACAAAGTAGCTTAAGAATAGTACAATCAAAACTGAGTTACAGACAAGGTGACATGGAATCAACAATTGTTGTTGCATTACATATTGATAACTTCGAAGTGTATATTCAGGAAAACAGATATAGACATGCAAAATTGATCAAACAAGTAATCATCAACTATTCCTTACAATAAAGTGACCTAAGTCAGTAGTACAACTAAGTTAGATATGGTGCATATACATACATACTGACTTACATACATAGATAATTATCCCTTCCTTCCTTTTTCATTTTTTCCCCTCTTTCCTTCTTTTTCTTCCTATTTTTTTTTACAGTGTGAAAAAAAAAGAACTATACCAACAACAGAAAAAGAAAAAAAAACCGGAAAGCATTAACAAAGAGACACAAAGTAGCACAATAACAGTATAGTCAGAATTGAATTGTACACAAACAACAGAAAACCAACAATAGTTGTTGCATTGCATATTGATATCTTCAAAGTGTATGCTCAGGAGAACACATATAGACATACAAGATTGATCAAACAACCAGTCATCAACTGTTCCTTACCATTAAGTGACATAAGACAATAGTAGAACCATGTTAGCCATCCTGCACATATGTATATACATACATACATACATTTTTTGCCTCTTTCTTTTCTCCTTTCCCTCATCCCATCTTTTCTTTACTTTTGAACAGATTTCCTTCATGTCTCTTAGTTTATATTGCCACCCTCAGGTTCTTACACCAATGACACAATATGTTGCTTGCACATGTACCTCTGATTTATTGCACTTACGAGTATGGTGTCTAATTGTGACCATTTGCCTACAAAGGCCCCAAATCTGCCCCTCTTTATAGCTGAGTAATATTCCATTATATGAAAATACCACAGTTTTTTAATCCTGTCCTCTGTGGATGGACATTTGGGTTGCTTCCACAATTTAGCTATTACAAATTGCGCTGCTATAAACATGGGTGCACATATATCAGAGTGATATGATGTTTTCAGATCTTCTGGGAAAATACACAGAAGGGGAATAGCTGGTTTGAATGGAACCTCTAGACCTAGTTTGCTGAGAAATCTCCAAACTGCTCTCCACAGTGGTTGCACCAGTCTGCAATCCCGCCAGCAGTGTAGTAGAGTCCCTATTTCTCCACAGCCTCGCCAGCATTTGTTACTGGATGATTTTTTCATACTGGCCAGTCTTACTGGGGTGAGATGAAATCTCAAAGTTGTTTTTATTTGCAATTCTCGAATTACTAAGGATGTGGAACATTTTCTCATATATTTATTGGCCATTTGTATTTCTTTTTCTGAGAAGTGTGTATTCATCTCAGATGCCCATTTCTGTATTGGGTCTTTGAATTTGGACAGGTACATATTTTTTAGTTCTTTGTATGTTCTAGATAGAAGACCTTTGTCTGAGGGACAGCCAGCTAGGATTTTTTCCCAATTTGTGGGTTTTCTTTTTACTTTGCTGGTGATTTCTTTAGATGTGCAAAAACTTTTCAGTGGGATGAGGTCCCTGTTATTGATTCTTTGAAGTGTTTCCCTTGCAGTTTCATTTTTCTTCATGAACTCTCTGCCTACTCCTATGTCTTCAAGATTTTTACCTACTTTCTCTTCCAACAGATTTAGAGTTTCTATTTTAATGTTGAGATCTGTGATCCATTTTGACCTGAGTTTGGTGCATAGTGATAGACTTGGGTCTATTTTCAGTTTTCGGCAAGAGGCAAGCCAGTTTTTCCAGCACCGTTTATTAAACAGGTCATCCTTTTTCCAGTGAGTTTGGTTGGCCCCTTTGTCAAATATTAGGTGGCTGAGTGTGTTTTTCGTTGTGGTTGCATCTTCCAGTCTGTTCCATTGATCCTCAGGTATGTTTTTTAGACAGTACCAGGTTGATTTTATTATAGTAGCTTTGTAGTATAATTTCAGGCCAGGGATTGTGATTCCACCTGACTTGTCCTTATTGCCCAGGATTGCTTTTGCTATTCTGGGTCTCTTCTGGTTCCAGATGAATTTGAGGCATATTTTCTCTAGATCTGTGAGGTATGCTAACGGTAGTTTAATGGGAATTGCATTGAATCTGTACAACAGTTTTGGTAGTATGGGCATTTTCACAATGTTGGTTCTTCCTAACCATGAGCAGGTTATGTTTTTCCACTTATTGAAATCCTCTTCAATCTCCTTTTTCAGAGTCTTGTAGTTTTCACTGAATAAATCTTTCACATTCTTGGTTAGATTGATTCCTAAGTATTTCAGTTTCTTGGATGCAATTGTAAAAGGTATGGTTTCCTCAATTTCTCTCTCAGTTTGTTTGTTGTTCGTGTATAGGAATGCTATTGATTTTTGGGTGTTGACTTTGTATCCAGCTATGCTGCTGAATTTGTCAATTAATTCCAGGAGTTTTCTTGTGGAGTTTTTGGGGTCCTCCATATATAGTATCATGTCATCTGCAAATAGTGATAGTTTAACTTCTTCCTTTCCTATCCTTATTCCTTTTATTTCTCTCTCTTGTCTAATTACTCTGGCTAATGCTTCCAGAACTATGTTGAATAGGAGTGGTGACAATAGACATCCTTGTCTTGTTCCTGACTTTAAAGTGAAAGTTTTCAGTTTTTGTCCATTTAGTATGATGTTGGCT
>PVLD010011398.1:0-65530 GCA_004027595.1 Dinomys branickii
CCCCGCCCCTCACCAGCCCCGCCCACCCCCACAGCACCCGCGGGCCTGCGTGACAAAGGGGCCCCTCGGCGCTGCGCGTCCTCTGCTCCGCGGCGGCTTTGTTCCCAGGCTGCTCGCCGCAGCGCCGCAGCTACTTCCGGGAGCCGTCTCAGGCCCAGTCTGAGTTTTGGGTACAGGACCAGGGTGACTTCACGCAGAGCGTCCCCA
Source organism: Dinomys branickii (assembly GCA_004027595.1). NCBI lineage: Eukaryota > Metazoa > Chordata > Mammalia > Rodentia > Dinomyidae > Dinomys > Dinomys branickii. Next base: position 208 of record PVLD010011398.1, read on the forward strand.
CTCCAGAGCACGGGCCTCACGTCCTGATTCCCCCTCCGGAGGCAGCCCGGGCCGGGTCTGGCGGGGCGCGGGGTCCAGTCCTCACGGCAGCCTTGGGGGTCGGGCTGCAGGGGCCCGGCGGTCGCGTGGGCTCAGCCTCCCTGCCGCGGGTGGCGGGCTGGGCGGGGCTGCTCAGACTCCCCGGAAAACCGGGCTGGGATCCGTCACCCCGCGGCCTTGAAGGGGCCCTGCGCTTCAGTTCCTAGCTAACCCGGCTCCTTTCCTTTGGAGGAAAGGGTCTTTGTGTCTCTCTAACTTTCCGAGGCGTTTCCCACTCTTCCTAGCCTCATCGCATGACAGGGAACAGGAACGAGTCGCTCGGCTTCCCACTCCTTCCGAGGGAACATTTTCAGCTTCCTGTTCGCGTGGCAAGGATGCCCGGAGGGGCAGAAATGGAGTTCTGGCTGGCACTGGTGCCTCTTATTTCCAGGCTGTACCCCATCGCGAGGCCGCCAGCGGGGGAGGACTGGATTAGGGACCCCAGGCAACTACTGGATTAGGGTGCAGCCAGGGGAGAGAGTCACCAGCTGGTTTTTGTGGGGGGACCCAAACAAGAAGGAAAGACCCCAACCTTCCGCACTTGAGTGTGGCTTGGGAGGCCTGGCCATGAGGTGTGACCTGTCCCTGGGATGTCCCTCTATCTTCCTTACATTTCACTGGCGACCTCGTCATTCCCAGGGACTGCTGCTAAGGAGGACAGGCCAGGGGGCTCCCAGAGGCAGGATGGTGGTGGTGGTGACAGGCCAAGGGGGCAGACGGGGAGGGGAGGACAGGAAAGGGAGGCCTGCCCCCCCAGCCCAAAGCTTCCTCTGAAGGAGGCTCAGCCCCTCAGTCCGAGGCGAGTGGGGTGAGGGTGGGGGCGCTGTCCCCACCTCAGATGCACCCCTGCTCCACCCTGCTCTCGCGGCCTCCTTGCCGTGCTCCCTAGGAGGGCAGAGCGCGGAGGGACAGGGCTCTGCGCCTCCCCGTCCCCTCCCTCTTCCTGACTCCCGGTGCAGTGCCGGCTCCAGGCCCTCAGCTCTGATGTAGGCCTTACTCTCTGTCCATTCCTTTTGGAGGGGGTGAGGCTTTGCAGGGTCTGGGTCTTCCTCAGAGAGGAACGGACCTTTGCTTTCATGTCTGGGACCTGATGGCTCTGGGCTCTGCTGCACACCAGGGGTGGGGGCACGGCTGGTCTTGACCCGGTGTCCCCAAGGGACACACTCCTCTTCCTCCCTACCAGGCAAAGGGCAGCAGCAAGTAGCCTCCAGGAGGCTGTTCAGCGGCCTCAACAGGACCAGCAACATCTCAGAACCAGGTCCTGTGGTCCCCCACTTCCTGGCAGCGATGAGGGGGAGTAGAACCAGCCCCGCCACTGCCCTGCCTGCTCCGTGGATAAGCGCTGCTGGAGGGTCCCCGTGGCTGGGGACTGGTGCTCTAGTCTCCCGTGATGGGTGGAGCTGAAGCTGGCACCCAGTTTCTGGCATATTCCTCCTACCGAGTTTTGACTCAGGGTCTCCACTGGGTGGGCCAAAGGGGAGGTGAGTTCCACAGCATCTGTGCTGCTTCCCCTGCGCCCCTCTGTCCCCCCTCACTGTGCCCTTTCTGCTGCCCCAGCGCTGGAGAGCAGCAGGGATGGGGGGCAGGGATGGGTGGAACATCTGTCCTCGGCTCCAGAACCTCCTCAGCTGGGCTACTAGCAAAACCCTCCTCCTTGTATCCTTTCCCGTCCCCATCTCCCCCCTGAGAATCAGCTTGGTGTCAGATCAGATGAGCTGCTCGCTGCAGACCTTTGGGACAGAGGGATGGATTTCACTCCTGCAGCAACATCCACTTTACCCCAAACTTTGTGAAACCCTGATTCAATGGTTCATGTCTTGGGTTCCAATTTGAGCTCCCATGGGCTCCCCCAAAGCGTTGCCAAACCCCAGGCCCACTCCTGGGTCCTCAGCGGCCTTCAAACCCTGCTCCCCGCCGGGCTTCCTTCAGGCTGTCTCTCATGCTCCGGCCTTCTGGTTCCATCATCGATAATTCAGGGCCCTGGCTTCCCGCGCAGTCGGGGTCTGGTGCGGGGTGGGGGAGGAAGCGGGCAAGCATACTAGGCAGTCCCGCACCTGGGGAGGCGTTGGGAAGAGCACCACATCCCTGCTGTTCGCGCCCACTGCCAGGCCACACGTGTCCAAGCAAAGCAAGATAAGAAAGAGATCAGCGTGGTCACACAGGGACTTTATTAAGGTGCCTGGTGATGCCCTGGAGTCCCAGCTCCTCAGCCCCTATTCTCAGCTCCATCTTAGAGGAGGCCATGGTTCCTGGAAGGGACGAGCTCAGGAAACCCCTCCAGGTACACAGGAAGTGACAGAAGGATCGGGGAGAGGAAGTAGGGGACCCTGCGCCAGGGCTCCCAACAGAGGCACAGGACAGAGGTCTGTGAGAAGCAAGCAGAGGGTCCCAGGAGAGGTGGAAGAGCGGAGGGGACCCACAGCATCCTGCATGTAGCCGCACCCCAGCTTTCTGGCCTCACCTGCAGCGTGATACCTGTACCCTCCCTCTCTCACCATCTCCTCCCCCTAAACTGGACCTGGGAGCTTTGGGTTCTCTGAGTAGCACAGCCCAAGCACATTTTTTCCCCAAAAAAATCCAGACACCCAAGATGGTGTGTTGTGTGTGACTGACAGATGACAGACAGGCTGAGACAGAGAGAGAGACAGAAACAGAGAGAGAGAGACAGAGAGGCAGAGAGACCGAGACGGAGAGAGCGGGTGTTTACGGCAGGGAGAGGAAGGAGCGGGGAGGGCGCAGGGCTGGGTTTCCTGGGGCTCCCAGCTGTCAGAGCACCGTGCTCAGGGTGGACGAGTCCTCAGAGCGCACAGGCAGCACTGGTGCCCTCTTGAGGGGACGCCGGCTCTCGTCGCGGTTCTGCCACACATAGTGGGCCAGATAGGCCACCACCAGAGTCAGCCAGCCCCCCATGGTGACCAGCAGGGCCACGTCAGTGCTCCGCTGCGCCCCGCCGCGCCCTGTGCCACACAGCTCTTCCTCCCTGGCCAGCAGCAGGAACTCCTGCCCCACGAGGTCTGGTCGGGCTCCAGAGCCACACACAATGCCTGTCCCTGTGCCTGGCGCCAGCCTCACCTGCCTGAGCACTTCCTGGAGGGCACAGTCACAGTGCCACGGATTGGCGGACAGGTTCACTTGGATCTGCAGCCCCATGAAGGCCTCCACGGGCACAGAGGCCAGCTGGTTGGCAGAGAGGTCGAGGTGGCGCAGTGTGCCTGCCAGGCCCTGGAAGGCAGCCCCCGAGAGGTGGGCGAGGACATTGTGGGACAGATCCAGCTCCTCCAGGATGGAGAGGTGCTGAAAGGCGCCGGCAGGCACTGACGCCAGCTGGTTGGCATCCAGATAGAGCTTTCGGGTGTCGTTGGGGATGCCTGGGGGCACAGCATTCAGGCCTGCCCGACTGCAGCGGAACGTCCGCTCACCAGCTTCCTCTGCCACGTAGCAGCCTTGGGGAGGGGACTGGGCACTGGGCATGGCCTCCCTCTCGCCTATCACCAGCAGGAGGGCCAGGAGGTGAGCAGCTGGGAGGAGCATGGCTGCAGACAGGCATCCTCCTGGAGGGGCGTGGACCTGGGGAGGAGGGTGGCATGAGAACAGGAGAGTCCACACTGCCACCGGCGCTCTCCCGGGCCCTCTGTGGAGTCCCCATGGGCAGGGTGACTTTCTTCCTTCTGAGGGTCCCTCTTTGTGCAGGGCTCTGAGCAAAGAGTCTCCCGGGCTGGAGACCTGGTCTCTGTGGGTCTTGGAAGGCTGATCTACGGGGTCTCTTTGGGTCTGTGGGCTCCTAAGCTTCCACCTCTGCCTGTGGACTGATTTCCCCAGGAATAAAGCCGTCTCCGCTTACCTTCCTGGGTGGCTCCCAGGTGGGCTATGTACGGCCTGGCTGGCACCAGGGTGAAGGAATAAGAGAGGCGGACAGATCAGCGATGGGACTGAGGGCATCCGGCTGGCTGGACACCTGGAGGTGTACTTCTGGCCCCACCTCCTGGCCCATCAACTCCTTTCCAGCCGCACTCAGCCGCTCTGCCTCCCGCCCTCCCTCGCGCTCCCCCAGCCCTCCCTGACGCTCACCCCTTTTGTGGCAGAGCCCTGCCGGCGACTGCCCTCTGCCCTGCCGCTTGGCTCCGGAGTCTCCTTCCAAAGCCCAGTTTGCTGCTATCAGCCGGCAGCTGGGGCCCGCGGCCCAAGGGTATTGGGTTTCCTGGCATGTGACTCTGGGCCCCAGGTGTCGGACACCTGAGCCGAGGCCTGGCCGGGTGATGTGAAGAGCAGACCCTGGGCCCTGGTAACTGTCCCTCCCTTGGGCTCCCCCCCATCTTCCATCATCCGAGATCGTGTCCCAGGACCTCCCCACCTCGCGAGCCTGGCTGGGCTGCAGGTCGCTGTGTGGCAGGCGGGAGGTGAGGAGCAGCCCGGGGTGGGGGTGGGGCGTCTCCATCCATGCCTCCAGCCTCGGACTTCACGTCGGGACGTCTGGGCCCAGGAAAACCCCTCTCTGCAGAGGACGGCATCTGGCGCCGGGCAGTGCCGACTCACTTTCTGCCAGGGGGCGCTGTGGTTCAATTTTGGTTTGTTCGTGCAATGGGTCGCGGGTGCCCCTAGGAGTGGAGTTCTGGAGCGCAGTTTTCCTGCTGACCTTATGCTCCTTATGGTGGAGATTGGGGCACACAGGTTGGCATTTTGAACTCTTCCTCATACCTGAGAACCAGAGAGGGCTGGCCTCGTCTTCACTGGGTTTGGATCGGAAGCCAGAAGACATGTTTTATATGTGCTTTGGCGAGTCACCTCCCACCCACCCCACCCCTCACGGTCTCCGGTTGTTATTAGTGGTGCTGGGGTTGAACCAGGATCTTGGGCCTCCTAGCCGGGCACTGTACCACTGCGCTGCTTCCCCAGCCGTTTAAAAGTGTTTGTTGGGGGCTGGGGATATAGCTCAGTGGAATAAGCGCTTGCCTAGCAAGCGCAGGGTCCTGAGTTCGATCCCCAGTACCGCAAAAAAAAAAAAAAAAAGTGTAAAATTTTCAGACGAGGAGCTGGGTATGGTGGCACATGCTTGTAATCCCAGCACTCTGGGAGGCCAAACCAGGAGGGTTGTGGAGAGTCTGAGGTCAGCCTGGGCTTCATCAGGGGCTCAAGGCCAGCCTGGATTACATAGGAAGACCCTGTCTCAGAAAATCAAACACAAAACATGTCAAGACAGGATCTTGCAAAATTGCTCGGGCTGGCCTTGACCCTATGATCCTCCTGCCTCAGTGAACTGAGTAGCTGGGATTATGGGTATGTATGTTGGCACCTGGCTTTGAGTCTGCCTTTGCAAATAACACTGCTTCAGGCCACAGGGGGTCCACTACACTGGGAGGCTCTGTGCAAATGTTGGTAGAAGATTGTCATCTTCCAGTACATACTGTGGTCTTTGTGATGTTCTTGCCTCGGGGAAGGGGTTCAATCCCTGGGGAGTTCTGGAAGAAGAGCCACCATGAGCAAGATATTACCTGGGCCATCCACATCCATGTTCATCTCTATGGCCCTCTTCCACCCTGCCAAAAGAAGGGCTCATTCATCAAACCATCTGAGATTGCAGATAGGTAAACTGAGGCCCAGACCATGACCAGAGTTTCACAGTGAGTCTGTGGCCTGACGGAGGTCATAGCCTGGTTCTTTGATTCTTCCGCAGCCTCCTCTCACCCCCATAGCCATTCTGCTCTCTCTACCCCACACTCACCAGCACCCTGTGCCCCCCTGTGGTATTGCATGAACCCCTGGCTCACCTGCTAGGGTCAAGAACATAGGTGTGGGGGTGTCCCAAAGATGACAGGGAGAGGCCGAGTCTGCAGATTTCCGGAGGAGGAAAACTGTGATAGATCTTGGAGGAAATTGTGGGTGGCCAGAACCAGACCCATCATTGTAAAGTCAAGGGCAAGGCATGTGGTTGCATTTGACTGCACAGGTTGAATATCCATGAAGTTAGCTCTGAGTGTTACCTTTATTTTTGCTTTTTGAGACAGGATCTCTCTGTGCAGCCCAGTCTGGCCTTGAACTCAAGGTGGTCCTCCTGCCTCAGTCTCCTGAGTGCTGGGATTACAGGCTCAAGCTATTCTTAATTGTGTGTAGATGCTGTTCAAGATGCTGGATCTCAAATTCAGTAACATGTTAGAATCACTTGAGGCTCTTTAATAAGTACCATGAAGAAGAACAACAGAAAAGTGTCACGAAGCCAGGCACAGTGGTGCAGGCCTATAATCCCAGCATTCTGGAGTCTGAGGCAGGAGGATCACCATGATGAGTTCAAGGCCAGCCTGGACTACCTAAGACCTTGTCTCAAAAAAAAAAAAATGTTTTTCAAACATCCTGGGAAAGCCAGGCCTGGTGAAGCATGCTCCCAAAAGCCATCTTGGCATCTGGGCAAATATTGCATTTCTGGCAGCTGGAGGTGGCCCATTCCGTCACTAGTGTTGAAGTAGGAGGTAGCTGGCATGTTTTCCAGACAGTCTTTGATTTGCTGTAGGAGAGAGGGGCCCTGGGCCTGCCTTCTCCTGCTTTGAACATGGCAGGAGACACTTCCAGCCATCTGGTGACCACAGGGCCAACAAAGCAGAAAGCAAAGGCAAGGATGTCACTGAAATGTGGGGGTGGGGCCTAGTGGTTGACCCTTGCCCTGGGTCACAGTGAACAAAACTAAACAAGAAATCACTGAAATGTTGGCCTGGACATTGCAGCGCTACTTGGCCAACCCTGGCAGCCACCTGCCTCCCTATGTATTGTATGGGAAAAACAACCCCTACTTCTGCCTGGTGAGAATTCAGGAAGTTTTGAAATCCCCTGAGGCGCTGGGAACACTCCCGGGACTCTCATGACATCCAAGACCTGGCACATACCACGAGGCTTTTAGGTGATTCTTAGTGGCTACGCAGGATGAGAATCGCTGCTTTGCTTTGGCTTTCTGTTGCTGTCTGTCCAGAGCATGCTTCACCAGGCCTGGCTTCCCCAGGGGCTCAGGGAGGCTTTCCTGGGGTGAACTTTGAACTGGCCTGCAAGGCCGGTTCACTGGGCACAGCAATAGAGCAAGGGGAATGAAGTGGCTGGGCTTCTAGACTGACTGTGGTGTGGCTGGTGGGGCTGGTGGCAAAGATTGCAGTTAAAGAGCAGAAAGAGACCAGATTCTGGTGGGGTTGTGGACCTTGTAAGACTTGGGCCTTGAGCTGGGCATGGTGATGCATGCCTGTCAGCCCAGCACTCACAGGGCTGAGGGAGGAGGATCAGTCAGCCTGGGATAACGTAGACCCTGTCTCAAAAAGCAAAAACACTGCTGGGCACGGTGCTACATGCATGTAAATCCTGGCACTTGGGAGCCTGAGGCAGGAAGATTGCTGTGAGATTCAGGCCAGCCTGGGCTACACTGTGAACTCAAGGCTAGCCTGGATTACATAGAGAGACCCTATTTCAAAAACAAAACAAAACAAAATCCCAAAAATGGCTGCAGACTATGGGGGAGGACAGAGGATAGCTGAGGACTCTGCAGATGTCTGAAGCCAGGGAGGAAACTGGGTTCTGTCTGGGCATTGGGGAAGGCCTCAAAGGGAAGGTAACAGCAGAGCTGGGCTTTGAGGGATGAATAGGAGCCTGCTAGATAGTGAAGGGTAGGGAGAGAGACGTTCCTGGCTGAGACAAGAGCAGTGTGTGTTCTGGGAACCGTGAGGGCACAGTGCGGCTACAGTCTGGCCACACATCAGTTGGACATGCAGCCAGCAGCCTGGCTGGGGAGGATGATTTGTAGCCGTCTACTGCACAAGCCCTTTGCCCTGTGCCTGTGACACACAAACTCTGCAAGAAAGCTGCAGGGCAGTTTCTGCAGGAAATGATGGCCTTGGGCAGGGAGGCAGGGATCTGGGTCAGTGGCTGTGGGATTTCTAGATGGGCAAGGCCTACTAGGGGGTCTTGTCTTAAAGCTACTGATTTTACATCCAGCACTCCTTTACTTTGTATGATTTCCAGTTGTTTGTTTATTTGAGACAGGGTCTTGGTACATAGTTCAGGCTGGCTTTGAACTCACTCAGTAGCCCAGGCCGGCCTCAGACTTGAAGTGATCTTCCTCCTGCCTCAGCCTCCCGAGCGCTGGGTGACCACTGTGCACCACCACATTATTTTTTCTTTTTAAACACTGAGCTATATTCCCCAGGCCTTTATGTTTTTTGTTTTGAGACAGGGCCTCACTAAGTCACTAAGTTGCCCGGGTTGGGCTTGAATTTGTGATCCTGCTGCCTCAGCCTCTGGAGTGCTGGGATGACCGATGTGCGCCACTGCGCCCGGGTAAGCTGCTGTGCTTGGGAAAGAATGCCCCCTGTCCATGGCAAGGGGCCTGCGGATTGAAGGGTTCCTGCAGCAGCAACTCCCTGCCCTCGGCTCCCACAGCAGGGAGGCTCTGGCACCGTGGCGTTGACTCGGTGCCCAGGCGCCTTGGCAGCTCGGCCCTTTCCCACCGCAGCCTAAAATAGCCAGCCAGGCGAGGGAGGTGAGGGTGTGCCCATGGGAGAGAACTCGGCCCCTCTCTGTGCTGTTCCGCCCCGCCCACGGTTCTCAGGAGGCTCACTCAGGGCTCATTCCTCTGCTTGGCGCCACCTCCCCCAATAAAAACACAAACACAACTGTCAAGGAGGCAGATAGATTTTTCCTTCCTTGTGCTCGGTCTGGGCTTCCCTCATCACCTCCAATCCGGAAGCACCAGGGATGGGAGTAGCATTCCTGCCCCAAGGATTAGGGCAAGGGGCAGGCTGGCTGATTTTCTTTTTTTTTTGTTTTTTGAGACAGAATCTTGTTATGCAGTCCATGCTGACCTTGAATACACTGTGTATCCCAGACTGGCCTGGAATTTGCAGCAATGCTCCTGCCTCAGCCTCCCAAGACTGACGGCAGAATTTCTTGACATTTACTCTCTTTGCTACTGTCACCTTTGGGGAATGTATTTCTGGTTTATCCATCCTGCCTGCCAGTACCATCTCTGCCCAGGGGGTGTCTGTCTCTAACAGAGCCCCCTACCCCAAGGAGCCCCCAGGTTTGGGGACCATGTCCCCAAGAAGCTCCAAGAGAGCAAGGAGAGCCTGTGCGGCTGATTCTGTTTAAAAACACATTTCATAAAAAATGTAAAAGTCATATCGCATGACACCAAGTCTGAAATGAGAGAGTGTAAAAGATCACCCTTCATTCTAGCACCCTAATAGAGCTCTGCCTTTTGTGGAATTTCTGGAGCTTAGGAGTGGCTCTGTTATCAGGTGGGATGAATTAATAAAGGCAACACTTATCTCTGTGCCAGGAACCATTCCAAGTGTTTCACATTTGTTGACCCGTTTAATTGTCACAGCATGAGGTGGGTATTATCAGGGTTCTGCTATCTGTGTTTAGAAATGAGGTCATTGGAGCAGAGAGGTTCGGCAACTTGCCTGAGATCACACAGCTGGTAACCCAAGGAGCTGAGAGTTGAACCTGGTGCCTGGATCTTACTAGTGGTCTTCTAGTTTTTCTAGGCATGTGAAGTCTTAGAAAAACCTATTTATTTACTTACTTTGCGCAGTACTGGGGATCCAGCGAGTGCTGAAATACATCCTCAAAATATTTACATTTATTTTTTAACTTTTAAGACAAGATCTCACTAAATTGTCCAGGTTAGTATCAAATTTGCAATCCTGCTGCCTTAGCCTCCCGAGTAGCTGAGATTACAGGCGTGCAGTGCCTCACTTGACTTAGAAAATCTTTTTATTGTGAACAATCTCAGACATAAAAAAGTTAGAGAAAGTTAGGGATGGAACCTCATGTCCCCACTGCCCAGCTGTAATAATTATCATCTTTTTGTTTGTTTGTTTATCAGACAGGCTCTCACTACACAGTTCAGGCTGGCCTTGTTTTTTTTTTTTTTTGCGGTACTGGGGTACTGGGGATCGAACTCAGGACCCTGCGCTTGCTAGGCAAGCACTTATTCCACTGAGCTATATCCCCAGCCCTCAGGCTGGCCTTGGACTCACTTTGTAGCACAGGCTGGTCTCAAACTCACAACGATCCTCCTGCCTCAGTCTCCCAAGTGCTGGGATTACAGGCGTGAGCCACCACGCCTGGCTTTTTAATTATCATTTTATGGCCCCTTTGTTTACTCCTCTCCTCTGTCCAGATTATTTTGGAACAAAGCCAATCATTGCATCATTTCATCCACAAATAGCTTAGTATGTATATCTCCAAAAGGTCAGATGGAGTTTTCATTTATTTATTTATTTTATTTTAAAGTGGAAAAAAATTTCAAAACAAAGTAACAGGAGAGGAACAGTGGTTAATACATTGTATATTGTTATCTTTAAATTAGTTACTCAGAGTACAAGACACAGGCATTTAATTGTCCAAACAATTAGCATAAACCTTTCTTTTTAATGAACTAAAAATTAGTAGTATAACTATCATATATATACAAATAAATATAATTTTCTTTGCTTTTTCCTTCTTTTCTCCTTTCTCCCATCCCAGTTTCTCTTTCCTTTTGAATAGTTTCTTCCCATTTTACAGTATCTATTATACATTTGGAATCTTATTTACTCTTTCAGCTTCTCACACGAGGGAGACAATGTGATGTTTGCACCTGTGAGTCTGGCATATTTCACTTATGAGTATGGTCTCAAGTTGCATCCATTTACCTATAAAAGTCTGCCATTTATCCTTCTTTAAGGCTGAGTAGTACTCCATTGTATAAAAAGACCACATCTTTTTTATCCTTTCCTTGGTTGATGAACATCTGGGTTGTTTCCAAGATCTAGCTGTTCTAAATTGTGCTGCTATAAACATGAGTGCACAGTGGTACAATGTTTTTAATTCTTCTGGGATGATATTCAGAAGGGGATTAGCTGGGTCAAATGGGACCTCTATGCCTAGGGTTTGTTTTTTTCTTTTTGTCTTTGTCTTTTTGAGACATGGTCTGGCTATGCAGTCCAGGCTGTCCTTGAGCTCACTTTGTAGCCCAGGCTGGTTTCAAACTTGCAATGATCCTCCTGCCTCAGCCTCCCAAGTGCCAGGATTATAGGCATGCTCCACCATGTCCAGCTATGCCTAGTTTTTATTTATTTATTTTAAATTTTTTTATTTTAAAGACAAAAGAATGGAGACATATGAACCAGAATACGCCATAAACAATATCGAAAATACAAAATTATACAGAACATAGTAGGGAATTAGCACTGTAAGCTGTATTATATAATGATATCTTCACATTAGTTAACACATAAACATTAAAGGAAATACCAAATTATAGAGAAGATAGTAGGGAATCAGCACTGTATGCTGCATAATATAAAGTTATCTTCACTTCTGTTAATACAAAAAAGATTGAGGAAATAAAAATTATAGAGAACATAGAAGGGAATTAGCTCTGGATGCTGTCCTATATAATGTTACCTTCACTTGTTACTCAGTTACACAGATGATGGCCCATTTGATCATTCAATTTTCTCCTCCCTCATCTCTGTTGCCCTACCACTCAATCAGTCATCTTCCCTGTGATAATAACTGTACTCCTGGGTTTATCTATACCCCTGGACTCTCGCCTTGGGAAGAGATATAGCTGCCTCAGACTATACTATAGCATACATGGGTGTATACAAACTGCCATGGTCGGAGGTGGAAAAGCACCTATGCTCACAGTGGACCGCCCAGCTCCGCCCTGTCACCATGCTATGGGTGGGGGTGGGTCCAGTCCATGCGGCACCCTCAGCGGGGCTCACAGCGGAGCAGCCACGGGGCCCACAGTGGAGCAGCCGCAGGGCCCACAGCAGAGCAGCCACGGGGCACACGCCCCTGTCAGGGTGCCCTCAGTGACTCGTTTGGCTCTGTCCTGTTGCCTCGATGCCAGAGGCCCTTTCTTCTCCTCCTCCCTCCTCCTGATCTCCAGTATTACTGTTCCCCACCACTTGCAGCTGGGCATTGGATGAACTTACGATGCTTGGTGTAAGGGCTTGAAATCTCCCCGGTCCATTCTCACTGTGTTAGTTCAGGGTATGAACCGAATTTAAAGATTAGTTCTAGAATAGAGTTGGAGGATTTTCTCAGGTCTGCTGTATAGAGTACGTTGTTGTTTTTCAGACTCCCGGTCTGCTGCTTTTCATCTAATTTGTTGCTATGGGTTCATGCAAGGTTCATATGTGCAAGCTATAAGGAGACCCTCTTGGTGTTCACATTAATAGTTTGGGGTGAGTCCTGAAGACCGTGGATTCATCCCATTGTTGCCAGGAACAGGTGGTGCTTGCTCAAGCTGCTGAGACTCAAGGTGCTCCCAGAGAGAGTTCAGGGTGGGAGCTGAGTTCCGGCAAGTCAGCTCATGCTCCTGCCTGATGCTGGAGTGAGAAGGGCATGGAGCCACGTGATCCACCTCCATCTGCATCTCCTTCCTGTTTCGGTGCTGGAGCCCCGTCCGCTCCTCGGCCAGATCCCTGGGAGCCGCCGCGGCTCACTGCTGAGGTTCCCCACTGCTCTCCGCTGGTAGCCGCTCACCCAGCAGAGAGGCAGGGGGCCACCGCCTCGAGGCAGGCGCAGAGCCGGGCGTGGTGGGCTGTGTACTAGTTGCATTGATTCTCTCCAGGCGCTGATTAGGAAGGTTGCCGCAGGGTGGGGACTCTGCCCCAGTGGCTGTCGTAACTTCTCATCCTCACACTGGGTTCGACAACTGCTCCCGACCGCCATTGCCTCTTTTCCTGGCTGTGCCCTCCCCTCTCCAGCCCTGGACCAGCTCTTGGAACTCTGCTCTCCCCTGGCCGAGTTGGGAGGCTTCCGTGAGCGTGGACCTCCGAAGCTGAAGCTGCGAATGCCGGAATGAGGGTGCGGGCCATGGGTGTGCTTGGAGCGGTGACTTCCTCCTTCTCCTCTCCCTCCAACTGCGCCATGGTGGATCTCCGATCCTTTCCTCCAGCAGAGGTTTTGCTTAGTCTTTCCAAGGGCTTTAATTCCCTTTTCAGATCCTTCCTGAGTTCAGGATACCCACCTCTTTCCCTTCTGTCCTTCACATGTTGCTATATTCCTATATTCCTTTGTCTGAGTGGCATTCCTCTGGGAGGTTCTCTCCCCGCTGTCTACCCGGTCACCATCTTGAAATCCTCTTGTAAAATTTATTTAGTTATTTGTTACTTTCTAATGAATTGACCATTACATTTTTAAAGTTCTAAAATGGCCAACAGACCATAGAAAGATACCACTTTAGGCTCCTGCTTGAAACCACCAGCTACAGAAAACTGCTGGCCTTGATTCAGGGCCACTATGCCTAGTTTTTTGAGGACTCTCCACACTGATTTCCACAGTGGCACCAGTCTACACTCCCACCAACAGTGGAGAAGGGTTCCTTTTTCCCCACATCCCCTCCCGCATTTGTTATTGATTGATTTCTTGATGACAGCCATTCTTTCTGGGGTGAGATAGAATCTCAGTGTTGTTTTAGATTGCATCTCTTGAATGACCGGTAATGTTGAACACCTCTTCATATATTTATTTGCTGTATTTATTCATCTGTGAAGTGTGTATTCTTAGATGCCCATTTTTGGATTGGGTCTTTAAATGTGGGAAGTCTATTTTTTTAGTTCTTTATGTGTTCACAATAGTAATCTTTTGTCTGAGGCTGGCAAATACTTTTTCCCACATTGTGGGCTGTATCTTCACTTGATTGGTCGTTTCTCTTGCTATGCAAAAGGTTTTTAGTAAGATGAGATCTCAGTTGTTGATTCTTTGTGATAGTTGCTGTGTGATCAGGGTATTATTCATAAACTCTTTGCCTACACCAGTGTCTTTAAGAGTTTTACCTATTCTTTTTAATTTTTTTAAAGTTTTACCTATTCTATCTTCCAGAAGACTTAATGTTTCTGTTTTAATATTTAGATCTTTGATCCATTTTGAGTTTAGTTTAGCGTATGATGAAAGATATGGGTTCAATTTTAATCTTCAGCATGTGCAGAGCCAGTTTTTCCAGCACCATGTATTAAAGAGGCTCTTTTACTTCCAGTGAATGTGTGTGGCACCTTTGTCAAAGATAAGATGGCTGAGTTTGTCTGGAATTGTTTCTGCATCTTCCAATCTGTTCCACTGATTCTCAGGTCTTTTTTTTTTCCTTATATGCTGTTTTTATCACAATAGCTTTATAGTATAATTTCAAGGCAGGGATTGTGATACCCCCTGCTTTGCCTTTGTTGCCCAGAATTGCCTTTGCTGTTCTCAGTTTCTTCTGGTTCCAAATGAATTTTAGGATTGTTTTCTCTAATTTTGTGAGATATGCTGTTGGAATTTTGATTGCAATTGCATTAAATCTGTGTAACATTTTCGAAGTATGGCCATTTTCATCACATTGGTTCATCCTACACAAAAGCAAGGGGTATCTTTCCACGTTCTGATACCCTATTCCATCTTCTTTTTCAGAGTGCTGTAGTATTCAGTGTTGAGATCTTTTACTTTCTTCATTAGATTGATTCCTAGGTATTTCATTTTTTGGATGTTATTGTGAAAAATGTTGTTTCCCTAATTTCTCTCTCAGCAAATTATTTTTTTGGGTATAGGAAGGTTACTTATTTTGAGTGTTGACTTTGTATTCAGCTACACTACTGAATTTGCTTAAATCTAGCAGTTTTTTTAGTGGAATTTTTAGGGTCTTCTATGTAGAGTGTCATGTCATCAGCAAATACTAATAATTTAACTTGTTCCTTTCCTATCATTATTCCTTTTATTTCTTTGTCTTGTCTAATTTCTCTGGCTAAAGTTTCCAGGGCTATGTTGAATAAGAGTGGAGACAGTGGACATCCTTGTCTTGTTCCTGATTTTCGAGTGAAAGCTTTCAGTTTTTGTCCATTTGTATGATGTTAGCTGTTGGTTTATCATAGATGGCTTTTATCAGATGGAGACCACCTATTTCAATTTTCTGTATTTTTAAAAATCATGAATGGGTGCTGGACTTTGTCAAAAGCTTTTTCTGCATCTATTAAGACGATCACATGATTTTTGTCCTTGGCTCTGTTAATATGATGTATTATACTTATTATTTTTTTCTCTTTGTCTTTTTGAGACAGGGTCTTGCTGTGCAGTTTAGGCTGACCTTGAAGCTTACCTTGTTGCCCAGGTTGGTCTCAAACTCACAAAGCTCCTCCTGCCTCCGCCTCCCGAGTGCTGGGATTACAGGCATGAGTCATCATACCCAGCTATATTACACTTATTGATTTACATATGTTGAACCATCCCTACATCCCTGAGATGAATCCTACTTTGTCGTTGTGTATAGTCCTCTTGGTGATTTGCTGCCTTCTGTTTGCCAGTGTCTTATTGAGGATTTTTGCATCTGTGATCATTAGGGTGATTGGCTTATAATTCTTTTTTAGCTGAGTCTTTTTCTGGTCCTGGTATGACGGTAATGCTTGCTTCCAGGAATGAATTTGGGAGTATTGCTTCCCTTTCAATTTCATTAGAGTTTGAGAAGTGGTATTAGTTCTTCTCTAAATATCTTATAAAATTCAGCAGTGAGTCTCTCAGGGCCTGGGCTTTTCTTGATTGGTAGGTTGTTAATTACATCTTCAATTTCACTGATTGATATTTGTTTACTTAGGATTTTTATATCTTCTTGAATCAGTTTTGGTAATTCGTATATATCTAGGAATCTGTTTATTTCTTCTGCATTTTCCGTCATGTGAGAATACAAGTTTTCAAAGTAGGTGTAGATGATTTCCTGAATTTCTGCAGGGTCGTTTGTGATTTCACCCTTTTCATTTCTAATTGCGTGGATCTGAGACTTTTCTGTCCTCCTTTTGATCAGTTTGGATGAGGGTTTGTCAATTTTATGTGATCTTTCAAAGAACCAGCTCTTGGATTTGTTGATGCTTTGTGTTGTTTTCTTAGTCTCCAATGCATTAATTTCTGCCCTGATCTTTATAATCTTCTCCCTTGCATGAGATTTTGGCTTAGCCTGTTCTTCTGTTTCTAGAAGTTTGAGGTTCACCATTACATTGTTTATTTGAGCTTGCTCAATTTTCCTGGTATGAGTATTCACTGGTATACATTTCCCTCTTAGGACTGCTTTCACTGTGTCCCATACGTTCTGGCATGTTGTATTGTCATTATCATTTAATTGTAGAAACTGCCTAACTTCTTCTTTAATTTCATATGTGACCCATTAGTTGTTCAGGAGGGTGCTATTTAATTTCCATGAGTTTATGAAATTCTTGTGACTTCTTTTGTCAGATTTCCAGTTTCATTATACTATGTTCAGATAGTACACATGGGATAATTTCAGTCCCTTTGTATGTCCTTAAGCATGTTCTATGAGTGAGTATGTGTTCTCTTTTGGAGAACATCCTAGGTGCAGCTGAGAAGAACGTGTATTCTGATGGCATGGGGTGAAACACTGTGTAGACATCTAGTGAGTCCATTTGTTCAAAAGTTCAGCTCTAATATCTCATGGTTGATTTTTTGTTTAGTTGACCTGTCTTTTTGTGACAGTGGGGTATTGAGATCCCCCAATACAATTATCTTAGTCCTGATTTGATTTTTCATGTCTGTTAATATTTGTTTTACATAGATGAGCTGGTATTTAGCATATATATATATATATATATGTATATATATATATTTATGGTTGTTATCTCTTCCTCTTGGATTGTTCCTTTTGCAAGGTAGTGACCTCTTTGCTTCTCTTAATCAGTCTTTGCTTGAGATTCACTTTGTCTGCAAGTAGAATAGCTACCCATTCTTTTTTTTCTCAGTTCCTGTTGAATGGAGTATTGTTTTTCATCCTTTGACTTTCAGTCTATGAATTTCTTTTTGAATTAAATGAGTTTCTTGTATGCAGCATACTGTTGGATTTTGCTCCTTGATCCATTCTTTCAGTCTGTGTCTTTTGCTTGGTGAATTGGGACCATTAATATTGATGGTTATAACTGATATATATTGACTTATCTTTGTCATGTTATTTTCTTGTTATTGGCTATTCCCGTTTTTCCCCCTCCTCCTGTTCAACTGTTTGTTTTGCCTGATGGGTTCCTTCTCTTGGGGTTCATGAAGTTGTAGTCCTTATTATCTCTTTCTGGGATGTCCTTCAAAAATTTTGGAGTGCTGGTTTGGTGGTCATAAATTTCCTCAGATGTTCTTTATCAGGGAAGCATCTTATTTCTCCATCAGTTTTGAAAGATAGTTTTGCAGGGTACATCAATTTGGGTTGAAGGTTACTTTCCTTTACAACTTGAAATATTTCACTCCAAGTTCTCCTTGACTTGAGGGTTTGTGCTGAGAAGTTAGCTGTGATTCTGATGGGCTTTCATTTATAGGTGATTTGATTCTTTTCCCTAACCACGTTTAAGATTCTCTTCTTGTGTTGAATTTCTGGAATCTTGACTATGATATGTCTGGCTGTAGATTGTTTTTGACCATGGCTAATTGGAGTTCTATATGCCTCACTTGCATGTATGTCAAATTCTTTTTCCCTACCAGAGAAGTTTTCTGCTATGACATCTGTGCACAGTTTTTAAAAAATATTACTTATGCTATTTCCTGCCTTTTTCTTTTTCTTTTCTTTCTTTTTTGAGACAGGGTCTTGTTATGCAGTTCAGGCTGGCCTTGAGCTCACATTGTAGCCCAAGCTGGTCCCAAACTCACAATGATCCTCCTGTCTCAGCCTCCTGAGTGCTGGGATTACAGGCATGCACCACCACAACCGGGTTCCTGCTTTTTCATTGACCCCAATCAATCTTACGTTGTTCTTCTTTGCCTAATATCTCATCTACTGGATTGACTTCTCATGGTCCTTTGCCATTTTTAAGGAACCTTTCTTTTTATGATTGCTAACCCCAAGCTTGTCTTCTATATCTGAGATCCTGTCCTCACATTGGCTTAATCTGCTGTGGATACTTTCAATGGAATTTTTATTCTCCTGGATATCTGCTTGAATCTGCCTTATAGATTCCATTTCTTTCCTATGCTGACCATCCATGGCTTCCATAATTTTCTGAAGGTTTTCTATTCTTTGGTCTGAATCTTCTCTAGAGTCACTAAGCATGGCTTTCATTGTGGGCACCATCTCTGCAGTTAGCTGAGAAATTATTTCCAATCTGATTTTTTCTTGAGCCTCATTCAGTCACTTTGTTGTGACTGCTTCAGAGAGGCCAGGCGGTGGCTTTCAGAGTGCCCCACCTCATTGCCCCCTGGGCTTGCCTTTGGTGAGCTGGATGTCTGGTGTTGCATCTTGTTTAAGTGTCTTCTCATTTTCTTTTTTTAGTTTAATTCCTGGGGTGATGTTGTAAATTGCCTTTGGTGGGCTGCTTTATTGATAGAACCCTTAGGAAATGACTGCTTGTCCTAGGTATCTTTGAGGTGTAACTGGTTTTTGAGTTTTGGGACTGTTGCAAGATCCTATATCTTCATATTGTTGAAGATGAGAAGTTCCTGTTTGGCCCAGACCCTGGTTTTTTGGCACTGTGCCATGGTACTTTCTATGACATCTAGTCAATCTCAGCCTTAGAGTACTGGGAAGGATAGCTATTTAGAAAGTATTATGCCACTTTTGGCTAAAGTGGTACCATCAGCAATAACAGTAGCATTAATCACAGATGATGACAAGCTGAGGTAACCATTAATTTACCACTTTTAACCATACCAACTGTGTGGGTTAAGTAACGAAATCTAAAACAGACCAGGAAATTATATGCAGTACACAAGTCCTTAATGTGCCAATTTTACCCTCAGGGGTTAAAATTTAAAAGGGATTAGGAAAGAAATAGAGAGGTAGAGGAGGAAGAGATTAGAAATAAGGTTGGAGGACAAAGGGGGATGAGGATAACGTTGGGAAACTGGTGCAGAAGACTAGAGGGAAAGAGAGAAGGAAGAGATATAAAGAACAGAACAGAACAACACCCACACAGAGGCTGGAAACCATGCTCACACTCATATAAAAGCAAGAGAACAAAATGAAAGAGAAAAAACCTCAAAAAACAAAAGAGAGAGAGAGAGAGAGAGAGAGAGAGAGAGAGAGAGAGAGAGAGAGAGGTCTACTTCCAGGTTTGTTTCTGCTGTCACCGGTAGACCACTTGTGGAGACAGAGTCCTGATCCATGTTCATTTATCCCAGCAAGCCAGCAGTCAGCTTTTTGGTGGGGTAGTGGATAATCTCAGCAAATCTGCACCTTTGGGCCAAGACCAGACTCATTTGGCCTGTAGCTGTCAGAGCCCAGCTGGGACCCGCTAGATAGAGTTTGCAGCTGTTCTGAGTTCTGAGCTCAGCTTTCTCTCTTGCTCAAGAAGACTAAGCCCTCAGCACGCACAGCCAGCTAGTGCAGTCCTTCATGTCCACTGCTCCCCTCCACCACTGTGTCCCTCTGTGGAGGCCTCTGGGGTCGCCAGCAGTCACTGTGTCTCTGCAGGTTTGAACTGCTCCTCTCTCACAGAGTCCCGTCTCAGGGAGAAGGCGCCACCGGCCACCTCCCTCCTCTTTGTTGAAGTTTCTCCCTTCACTCTCTCTGCGGGCTTCAGTGTGTGTTGCACATCCTTCCTGGGTTCAGAGGACCCACTTCCCTCCCTCTTGCCTTCCTCACAGGGCTATATTCCAGCATCTGGACAGAGACCCTCAGAAAGGCTCTTTCTCTGCTGCGTACCACTCTGCCATCTTGGTGCCTCCTTGGAGTTTTCATTCAAAAAACAACCTATGGCAATACCATACCATGTCCTAAAATGTGTACTTTTTTGGTGGTACTGGGGATTGAACACATGGCCTTTGCTCTGAGCTACTTCCCTAGATTTTTCTTTTTTGAGACAGAATCTCACTAAATAGCTGAACTGCCCAGGCTGGGTGGCAACTTTTAATCCTCCTGCCTCAGCTTCCCAGAGTGCTGAGATGAGAGGTATGCAGTACTATGGCCAGATCATGTATACTTTCTTACTACCATCAAATATCAAGTAAGTATTCAAATTTTCCTGATAATTTATTTTATTTTATTTTATTTTGGTTTTCTTTTTTGAGACAGAGTCTCACTATGTAGTCCAGGCTTGCCTTGAACTTATGGCAATCCTCCTGTCTCAGCATCCCAAGTACTGGGACTACAGGTGAAAATAATTTAATACATTAATAAATTCTTTTTTTAAAAATTGGTTTGTCTGAATCAGGATCCAGTTAGAGTGCTATGGCTTTTGACTGACATATGGTTTAATTTATTTTAATCTGTAAGTTTTTTCCTCTGCTTTTTTCCCTTCCAGTTCTATTTAAGAGATTTGAAGAGCCGGGTGTGGTGCCATATACCTATAATCCCAGGATTTGGGTGGTTGAAGCAAGAGGATTGCTGTGAGTTTGAGGCTATCCTGGGCTACGTAGTAAGTTCAAGGTCAGCCTAAACTTCAAACCCTATCAAAAAAAATTTGTGCAATTGTCCTCATTTTCCCTGACTGCATCCCTGGGGAATAAGGAATTCTGTGTCTTTACCTTTTCATCTAACCTGGCAAACAGTTTTCCACCTTGTCCCATGGTTTCACTACTATATTAAATGGCTTTGTGTGACTATGTCCAGTGGGTGGACCACAGCCTTGTTCTTGGGCTTTTAGTGAACTTTGCTTTCCACTTTTGTGAATCCTGCTGGCATGACCTTCTTCACACACTGCAGCTTTTCCTGTCCATGGAAAGCTTCCTTAAGAATGTGTTACCAGGTTGGGTATGGTCCCCCACACCTGTAATCCCAGCACTTAAGAGGCTGAGGCAAGAGGATCACCACAAGTTCAAGACCAGCCTGTGCTACATAGTGAGACTCTGTTTCAAAGAAAAACAAAAAGTGCTACCAAATGCGTCATCATGTCATCATGGCTCGAGGCATGAAGAGTTTTTCAGCTTCTTGGCACACAGCCCCGATTGTTTGACCTGGGGGTTGCCATTCATCCTGAAGAGGGCTCAGGGCTAGCAACAATGGCAGGATGCTGGGAGCCAGGGTAATTATGTGGGCCAAGGGCTGGAGAGCTAGAAAGACAGATGATGACAGGGACTGTGGCTAAATAAAGCAGAAAGTGATCTACAATGGACCACAGCTCCAGAGTGAGTCAGAAGTTTTTGTATTCCCACTGTTGGGGGGACCCTTGATAACGGAGTTATTAATAGGTCATGCATGTCTGGACCTTCCCATGGCCTCTGCGTTCGTCAGCGCCTTATTAGTGATGGTGACCCTGTCTGGTCACTGAACTTCACAGAGATGTGAGGAAACCAACCAAGACCCAGGGTTTGGCTAACTTGATGGAGGATGGAAGAATCCTGGAGAAAAGTCAAAGGCATGGAGAAGACTTGCTTTGGAAAAACTAGAGGTGCTGTCCTTGCCTTAATGCTGGGCAGGATTCTGTCACAGTGTCACTCAATTGTTTGCTTCTGTCTGCAGACAGCTAACTGGAAGGCAAGGGACCTCCACCAGCCAGCACATACTTTTGGGGGACACAAGATGGGGCTTTTTCAGGGCTGGGACTAATCACCTACATCATGGGATAAGCGCTCTGGAAATATTTGAGAAGCTGCCTGCTCTGGATTGTTTACATTCTCAGCTGCCTGGTGCCTGCTAGCTGTCTGCTGGGTGCACTCCAGCTTTGAGGCAACTGATTCCTGGTAGCCCTGAGAAGAGGAGGGTGGGCAGTGCCAGGGCTGGGTAGCCCAAGCCAGCCTTCTGCTTTTTGTGCTTGAACATTCACTTCAGGGCGCATTTACAACCAATCAAGTGAGCATGCCATGGCATCAGTGGATCCTGCTATTCCAGCCTTGCCACACAGGGCAGAGTGTGGACTGAGAGGCGGGCGAGGGAGGGAAAACTACCCGGGCAAGGCCCTCTTGTTGACATGGAGAATGGGCATGACCCATGAGACATTCGGACCCATTTAGCGCAGCTTCCTCCTGTTAAGGTGTTTCACACACATGCTTTGGAATTCGCACAACAACCTCAGAGGCAGGGTTTTACAGGTGTGGGGCTGGAGATTAGACGAGTAATCAGCTCAGGGTTAGATGGCTAGTAAAGGGGCGTCTACATGATGTGTCCTCGGCTGTAAAATCTGTGCCCTCACTTTTGGAGCATGCAGACTTGAAAACTGCAGACCAGATCCTCCCACCCAAAGCCACACACACACCGACAGAAGGCAGAAGCTCAGACTTCTCAAGGATGCTTAAAAAAACACAAGATGCTTTTTCTGACGCCTGGCCTACTCTGATGTCTGATGCAGGGAGACCCAGGATGTGGCTGGAGAAGCAGCCCAGGTCTGGGTTCCGTTCTCTGGCCCCAAGACCATGATCTCAGCAAACATTGGAAAATCCAATCCCAGGGGCAAACCAGGGCAAGCCGGGTTTCTGGAGTTGGTAATCTCGGGCCAGGGTTCGGGCAGTGGGGTGCAGTGGGTAAAACCGTGGCTTTCGGTCAGAATATCCCAGCACCAATCTACTGAAAGTTACTTAAAACTTCCCTGCCCTGCAAAACACTGGCAAGGGTAAACCACACTTCAATGGCGCAGGTGCAAAAGCTGGAATTGCTACACACAAGTAATACCGATCGATCTCACTATCGCGTCACCGGAAAACCTCCGGAAGGCCCCAGCGAAGCCAAAGCTAGAGCCAGGTCAAATCTGAAGAGTTTCCCTTGGAGGCGCTGGCCACAGAGGAAGCAGAGAACTACAACTCCCAGGAGGCACAGCACGGTTCAGGTGTAAAGGCCGCGGAAAACTACAACTTCCAGCAGGCACTGCGCGGTCGGCGCTGGGCGTGACGTCACCACGGGGCCGGCGCTGGGCGCTGATTCGGTGATAGGTGCCAGCAGTGTGCCACCGCTGCTGGTGGTTGAAGCTGCTGGGGCGGCTGCGGTCCCTGCTCCCGGGAACCCGTCCCGAGCCCTCGATTTCCAGCCCCTTGCGGTGAGTCCTGACGGGCGGTCCTGGGGTGGCGGAAACAGGAGGCTTCGGGGCTAGAGGAGGAGAGGAGAAGGTGAGGGGGCTTCTAGGGAGGCACCGAGCTGGAGACCTGGGTAGGGTGACGGGGTCGAAGGGCGCATCGCTGGAAGGGTGCCCACCGAGGAATGGGGATCGGGAGGCCGGGGACGGGACGCGGGGTAGGAGCGCTTCGGCTGGGGGCGGGGGGCGGAGCGGCTGGGTTTCGGAGATAAAGGTTCGACTTTCTCCGGCCGGGGGAACGCGTGGAGATCCGGGAGCGGGCCCGAATGCGGGATCCCTCCGGCTGGGGTCCCGCTCCGAAAACCCCAACAAAAGTGAAGATACGCTTCCTCGCTCGCCCTGCCCCCGAGTCGGCGAGGCTTCGCTGTCTTTCCCCTCCGCCTCCTCGCGAGTCCCGGAGGCTGGGCCGAGGAGAGGTGAGCAGCTGTAGCTGGGCCTGCGGGTTGGGGCGGGGGACTGAGTGGAGGTGGCATCGTCGGGGTGCTGCTGCGGAGTCCCCGCCGGGATCCCCGGGGCCTGGATGGTCTCGCTGCTCACCCAGGAGGAGGTAAGTGAGCTATTTAAAGGCTGCGCTTATCTGCGGGAAGGGCTGGGAAACACCTAGCGGAGGCCCTGGGGCGCTCTCTGGTCCTTGTGTGTGTGTCCGAAGACTGGTGGAGCCGGGATAGTTGAGCGCATGCAGCCCAAGGGGAAAGAAGGAAGGGCTAAGAGATACCAGCAGAAAAGTGGTTAAGAGAACAGAGTTGCTTCGGGCTCTGGTTTGAGACAGGTTATGAAACCACAACAGGGAGCTGGTGTTGGCAGCCACCTGCCAGCTGTGGCAGCAAAACTTTTCAGCCCCAGCTGCTGAGGAGCTGCCTGCCTCTCCCAGCTTCTTTCACCCCATTTCTCCACTTCGGGGAGAAAAGTCAGTTGAGTACTACCCCCCCCACACACTTTTTTTCTGTCTTTTAGAGACAGGGTCTCGCTACGCAGTTCAGATGGGCCTTGAGCTCACTTTGTAGCCCAGGCTGGCCTCGAACTCCAAACAATCCTCCTGCCTCAGCCTCCCCAGGGCTGGGGATTACAGGCGTGTGCACCACCGCGCCCGGCAGTTGATTACTGCTAAACGACTTGTACCCACAGTCAGACAAAAGTCTCCAGAGTGCTTTCTGGCCACCAGTCTTTTCCTCAGTTCACTTTTGTTTTCTTTTGGGGGACCATTTAGTGTTCAGGCTTCAGGAAGAAGCTTTCCAGGGTTTCAGCCAGAGCTTTAATCCAGGACCTTCCTTGCCTCATCGAGTTTTGCTGGCTGCACTATTGCAGTGAGAGGGGCTGTAGGGTCTCCTGTTCAGCACAGCATTCAGACAAAATCCTGGGTGGGCAGAGACTAGAGGACTTTCTGCACCCACACTGCTGCAGGGCTGGCTTGTGGAGAAAAGAGGGGGCAGCAATTTCTGGTGAGAGTTGGGGAGCTCTTCTCTCCATACCAAGCCTTTCAGAGCCTCCTGTCTCAGGCGGCCCCAGCACTGCCTCCAGCTGGAAGCTTTTGCGTAGGAGGTGTCCCTGGGGCTGTGTTAGGGTAACTGAAGCCCTGGGGCCCTGGGAAGGTAAACAGTTGATTTTCTAGTTCCTTGGGTTTCTGTTGGGCCCAATTACACAGCTTAATGGGGCTGGCTTCAGGAGCATCACTTCCAGTGAGTGTGTCTGGCCAGCAGTGCACTGGGCTAGGCTAGCGCGTGTTTGCTGGTTGAGAAACCATATTGTGGGTCACATTTCACCTGAGGCTTCCAAGATCAGACCTGCCTGGGAAGAGGAAACTTTCTCCCATGATCCTGTAAGGAAGAAAGTGCCCCCTGAGAAGTCTGGCTGCTCTGCAGGCCGGGTCAGGGTCCTCACCAGAGGGGTTGGCTGCTGAGTCTGAGGGACTGGCCGCAGTAGCGTGAAGGGGTGGTCCCTGGAGAGCCCCACAACAGCTCCATCATCTAGAGAGGGGGCTTTTGCCATAGTGACCATCATGGGGACTTTAAGCAGGCAGGACCCTACCTCAAGTAGGTAGGTGAGCCACTGTATGGGTGCCTCCTGTCCCACTTCCTGCTGGCCACAGGACCCTCAGGGATCAGGGTCCAGAGGCAGATCATTCTCCCAACCATTTCTGCTCTCTTAAGCGGCTGCCCCTGTTGGAACTTAGGCAGCAAGCACAGCCCTTCTGACTCCTTCCCCCACAGGGCTCACCCCGTGGCGCTGGGAAAGGATGCTGGGTGAGGACAGGCAGGGCAGGGACCGGAGAGGAGCAGGTGTCTACAGGCAGGGTCTCGTTTCCTTGGGAGGGTGTGTTGACAGTGCTCCAGCTACCCCTGGAGCTGTGGGTACTGGCCAGGTTCCCTGTTCCCCTTTCCCCTGTCTGGCCGGGTAAGGGCCGTGGTAGTTTGGCAACAGAACGGGTGGTATCAGGAGGGTTAGCCGGAGTGGCTGCCAAATGGGTAAAATGTCTGGATATGTTTTTTTGTGTTACCAGCAGGGAGCCTCCCAGGTCTGAGCAGAGGTTAACCCTGGCCCGTGTTCTGCCTCCCTCCCCCTCCCCGCATTACTCCTCCTGGGCTGGGGAGGTCTAGGGCTGAAGAGTTAGCAGTGACCCGCGAACACCTCACCCACTGCAGTAGTGTGTGTCCATAGTCCAGGCCTCCCTGTGCTCCCTAGGGAGCGGCTCGGGGAGGAGGTTTCCCTTATCCTGCTGGCACACTGAGTGAGAAGCCAGGCCTCGTCTCCCTTGTAGGAATGCTGGAGGGAGTGTGCTGGGGATGGACACCTCCTAATGACCCGTCTTCCTAGGCGCTGCCAAGCCGTTGTCCGAAAGGGAGGACATGCAGACAGTCTTGTATTCATCCAGCTCCACGGCGCAGATGCCCAAAGCCAAGGCCACAGGCCTATCTGTAGCTTCCTACCTGAGTATCCAAATGCCAGACCACTCCGTGGGAGGGACTCTTGGGTGTGAAGGGACAGGGAAAGTGGCGGGGCCTGTCTCACCTGTGCTGCTTGTTTGCAGATCAGCGGCAGAGCGGGCTGGCAGTATGAACGTGGGCACAGCACACAGCGAGGTGAACCCCAACACGCGGGTGATGAACAGCCGTGGCATCTGGCTGTCCTATGTGCTGGCCATCGGGCTCCTGCATGTCGTGCTGCTCAGTATCCCCTTTGTGAGCGTCCCTGTCGTCTGGACCCTCACCAACCTCATCCACAACATGGTGAGAGCCTCCCCCCACAGCCTCAGTCCACACAGTGGGGCTGTGGGCCAGGGAGCCAGGGGGTGCCCTGACATTGCCGCCAGAGCCCGAGCCGTCGCCAGTCTGCCTGCCCCACGCCCTCCTGGGCCCAGCCCTGCGCACCTTTGCAGGAGGAATCCAATCTGCAGCTGGGTCCCTGCCTCCAGAATGGCATGGCTCGAGGTGTGGGAGGGTGGCCCCAAGAGCAGAGCCAGCACCCCAGGTTCTCCAGCACCCGGGAGTCCTGGGGTCTTGCCTCCTGCGGGAATGCCCCGTCCCGAGCTGGCATGTCAGCCGTCTTCTGCTCTTGACCCGCCCTGTCCTGGTCCACCTTCTGCCTCTCTGGGGCTGGGGAGGTCTGGTCCTTTCATGTCTCCTTGCCCTTCCTGGCCGGCACATGGAGGCTTCGGCAGGGCGGGAGGGCAGCATCTCCTCAGGCCCAGCCTGGCCCTGTCCTAGGGACCCCTTGCTCCATCCTGACCTACCGCCTGTACCCACTGCCCAGCAGAGGGAGACCAGAGGTCACCTGGCACTATTACTGGGTAGAAGAGTTGAGCTGGGAGCCCTAAAGGGCTTTTTTCCCTTTCAGGGCCTGGAGGATTGAAGCCAGGGCCTTCACAGTGAGCTATTTATTTTAAATTCTGAGACAAAGTCTTTAAGTGGCTAAGTTGCCCAGCCTGGGCTTGAAGAACTTATGGTTCTCCTGCCTCAGCCTCCCAGAGTCCTGGAACTGCAGAGGACCATCACCACACTGGGCCCCTCAGCCTCTTGTACCCTCTAATGAAGCCTCTTCCCTCCAGGGCATGTACATCTTCTTGCACACAGTGAAAGGGACGCCCTTTGAGACCCCGGACCAGGGCAAGGCCAGGTTGCTGACCCACTGGGAGCAGATGGACTACGGGGTCCAGTTCACGGCCTCTCGGAAGTTCCTGACCATCACACCCATTGTGCTGTGAGTGCCAGGCTGGGGGCAATGGGACGGGCAGGGCAAGGCCTGGGCAGCCCGGCCCCTGGGGTCGTGCTGGGAAGATGGGGTGGGGGAGGCAGCGGGCTCGGGAGGTGCCTCTTAGCCTGGGAGGTCCTATCTGACACCCCAGCCCCATCAGCCATCAGGACTGTGCAGGAGGAAGGGACCCTGCGTCTCTGCATCTGTTGTGACCCGCCCCCCCCCCGCCCTGCAGGTACTTCCTCACCAGCTTCTACACCAAGTACGACCAGGTCCATTTCGCCCTCAACACTGCGTCCTTGCTGAGCGTGCTCATCCCCAAGCTACCCCAGCTGCACGGGGTGCGCATTTTTGGCATCAACAAGTACTGAGAGGCAGGGCGGGCGGGCGCCCTTGCCATGACGCTGGAGACGGAGAAGACGGGGCCCAGGAGCCGCGGAGCCAGAGTGCCTCCCGGCCTAGTTCTCCCCCGCTTCCCCAGTAGCCACTCGGATAGCTTGTAGCGGGCTTGGCACGGGCCCCCGGGCTCTGACCCTTTCTGAACTTTTTGACCTTTTCTCTTTGCCTTTTGAGTAGAGACTCCATGGGGTGGTCAGGGAAGGGGCTGGGCTCCGGCTGGCCGCAGATTTCAAGGTTGGGACAGGAGGCCAAGGAGGACCCTGCTAACTAGTTTACCCAGAGCACTTTACCCCTGCGCAGGCAGTGAGGGACGGCACGCTTCTGGGTTGTCCCCACAGGTCTCGGTCTTGGGGGGCACTCGTGTTGTTGTACAGATTGCGGGAAGTGTGTGGTGACGCCCGACCCCTGTCGCACACAAGCCTTAGGACCAGGCTGCTCCCCTGCAGCCTGCCCGGGCATGGGCGGGAGGTGAGGAGCTGTGGCCTGCAGTCCCGATGGAGGCTGGGAGAGGAGGCAGGGGCTGCCCGGATGGGTGTGGAGGGCTCAGGTGGGGAGCTGGGCCCAGCGTCCTCCTCTGGGCTGTGGTTGGGAGGGCAGTGGGCTGGACAGTCGTTTCCCCCGCGGGGCGGAGGTGGAGTGGGGTGGGAGGCCGCTGCGGGTTTGCGGCTCCTGGGCTGGCGGAGGGGAGGAGGCGCACAGAGGAGGCCCCGCAGCCTTGGAGGCGCAGTTCCGGTTGGGCTCCGCCCTCTGGTGGTGTGAGAGGCGTGGGGCGGGAAGCTTTGGCGAAATGACGACGGGCAGTGGAGGCCCTGCTCATCCTGCGGCCCGTACTCACCCGTGGGCAGGCGCTGGGGCAGGGCCTCTGCAAGGCACACGCGAGGGCCAGGGAGCCACCCCACACTGGGTCCGCTGGGCTGCTGGACTCCGGCCCGAGCAGGGCACCTGAGGAGTGTGGAGCGGCTGCAGGTGCCCTCCCTTATCCCGCGGGGGAGCCTGAGGCTGGGCTGGACAGGAACCCCCGGCCCTGGCCCTGCAGCTGGGCGCCTCGCTGTGAGGAGCAGGGCCTGAGGAAGGAGGGTGGCCACTCACTCTGGTTTTGCCTCCTGGCCCTCCCCCACACCCCATGCATCATAGGGAATTTTCACCTTAAAATCTTTCTAAGCAAAGTGTGAATAGGATTTTTACTCCCTTTGTACAGTATTCTGAGAAATGCAAATAAAGGGCGGTGTGTCCATTTCCCGTGTCAGGCTGGTGCTTCCTGCGGGCTCTGGGGAGGAGTGGTAGGACGCTGGGATGCCATGGCCCCGAGGGAGCCCTTGGTGGTGGCTGCAAACCAGGGAGCAGGCCTGGCCGTCGGTGCCGCTGGGGCCTGGCTGCTCTACGGTAGGCCCTGAACTTCGGATCCACAAACAGCCAGACAAGGGGCCGGCGTGGTCCAGCAGTGGCTTCACAGATGGAGCCGGGGTCCCTAGAGGTGCCCAGTCTTTCCCTCTGGACACCATCCCTCTGCTAAGATCTTTCCAAGTTGCCTCGCCCTGGGCGGCTGCATTTCCTCTGGGCCTGCCTTCCTCCCTTCCGTTTTGTTTTTATTTTTGTTTTTGAGATAGTCTCACTGTGTAGTTCAGGCTGCTCTCAAATGTATGGTAATCCCGCCTCAGCCTTCCAAGGACAGATCACAGGCGTGCACGACCATGGCCATTGCTGTCCCTGGGCCTTTCTGCCTGAGGGATTTTCACATTTCTTCTGTTGGCCAGGAGCATGAGGGGAGAAGCAGCCCCAGAACTTCCTGGGGCTCCCAGCCAGGAGGGGAGGCATTCTTGGGGATCTGTGTGCTCTGATCAATCTTTGGACAGGTGCAGAGTCCCAGTGTTGGGGGGTCTCCTCAGAGCAGGGCCACCCTGCTCTGGCCCTGGCCCAGCCTTGGCACATCCTTGGGGTGGTTCCAGAAGAGAGAGGCTCTGCCCAAGTCCTGCCAGTGTTGTATCCTGCGTGCCCCCCATGGGGCATGCAGAGCATGGGGAGCAGAAACACAGCAGGGGCCGTGGGTAAGGTTGCATCTGCAGCCATCTGTTCCAATCCTAGCCCTGCCACTTGCTAGTATGAGGCCTTATCAAGTTCCTCCTCTGAGCTTGAGTTTCTCCCTCTGCTACATCAGGAGACAACCTTCAGGGGCCTGGGCATCAGCACAGCACCTGGCAGGAAGCACTTCGTGCGTGACACCCACATTACTGTCACTGTAACTGTCACCACTTCCTCAGATGTTCTTCCAGACCCGAGGAAGACAGGTCGAAACAGGCTGGGCTAGGGGCTGGGGATATAGCTCAGTGGAATAAGCGCTTGCCTAGCAAGTGCAGGGTCCTGAGTTCGATCCCCAGTACCGCCAAAAAAAAAAAAAAAAAAAAAAAAAAAAAAGAAACAGGCTGGGCTCACTCGGGCTCATCTTCGAGGAAGACACAGGGCCTATCCTGGAGGAAGCAGGTCAGGGGGTCTGCATCTCCCTGAGGGGGATCTTGGAAGGCGGGTGGAGACAAGGCTGAGTCCTTAGGGCCTCCCTGACCCACCCATCAGGAGCTGTGGGTGCTCTGTGGTGTCTGCTGCTTGCCACAGCACTGGGACAGCGCGCATTCTGAAGTCATACCGTACCCAAGGTGTTGTCTGCTGGCACTCGGCTGCCCCTGACCCCTAGCCCACCCCACCTAATTGCATGGCCCAGGCTGCATCGCTGGCTGAGACTCACTGAGGGGAGCAGATGTCAGGGTCTCTCTCCTCTGGGTCCAATAGGAAAGGTGGGCTCTGGCCTTATCTGTCTTCAGTTATAATGTGGCTCATCGGCAGGCCCAAGAGAGGGGGCGCCAGCATTGTCTGGTCTTCCAGGAGTGCCCCCCCAGACAGTCCAGTTATTTCCATTCCTGGTGAGCTGCTGAGGACAGAGGCAGTAGGTGGCTGTGGAGATGGGCCTGTGTCCTGTCACTGGCTTTCCAGGCACCTGGAAGAATTCCTAAGCCAGGAGAGGCCGAGTTTGCCTCTGGTTCTCCAGGACCAGAGCAGGGGGCAGTCGGTGGGTAGCTGCCTGGGGCAGGCAGGAGTTTACTCGGGGAAGCGGAACCCAGGAGGCTTCCGTTTCCTTCTGAGGCCACCGTCCCATCATGAAATGCTTGGTTGGGAGGCACCATCCAACTGCCCCAGAGACTGCAGGGAAGGGCGGCTGGGCCTGGGCCAAGAGAAGACGGCGCCAGATCGGGCTGGGAGGGAAGGCACACGGTTGCTGGGGACAGTGGGCACCTCAAAATGGGGCGGCTGTGTTCTGGGACGTGCAGAGAGCAGCTATCGTCTTGCTGTCTGGGGCAGCCCCATGCCATCATTCCTCCAGACAGGTTCCCTGAGGGGCAGAGCAGGGTCTGGGACCTGAGAGGGTCACCCTTCCTGTGAAGGCAAACCATTCCAAGTCCGAATTGTCCTCTCCTCTTCTGCTCCTCCTTGACCCTAGGCTGCCAAAGGTGAGAAGATTTAAAACCCTGAACCAATACCTTCCTCTCCCAAATTGAAATAGCTTCCTTTCCCTGGCTGGTCCAAGCACAATGCCCAGCCTATCCGAGAGAGTCACAAAAGCTGTGGTCCAGGAGGTGGATGGCGGGAAGGACACTGCTGCTCTAAGGTCCCTGGCCCTGGAAGCTTACGCTGCTGGCATCGGGAGGCTCAGAGAAGGCGGGTGCTATTTGGGAACCACTGCTGCTGTGTGGGCCTCACCCTGCAACACGTCCTGGAGCAGGACCAAGGGCCAGATGAGCAGGACACTGGGCCTCCAGGTCAGTACGAGGCGGTGGAGGTGGCCAGCCGGGGGCCTTGCCTGCCTCTGCTTCCTCCAGTTTTTGAGTCCCTGATGCCATCAACTCCACCACCCAACCTGACTCCACGTCTGTGTCTGCACACTGAAATCCGAGAACCCACACAAGACTAGCACAGTGGGAGGGGAGACAGCTCAGCCACACAGCGCCTGCCCGGCAAAGCACGAGGCCCTGAGCTGCATTCCTGCTCCCCTCTGTGCCCTCCAAACGAAAAGAAAAAGGGGGAGTAAAATGTATTCCTATTGGAAATTTTCCTACCCAGGCCTCCTTTCCTCTTTATACACAGTTTCTTTTAAATTAGCTGAGTTCTCCTTGTGCTCAAACAGAGGAATAAATGGAGGCTCTTGGCTTAGCGGCTGAAGGAAGATGCAGGCTTCAGAGCTGGATGGGGGGCCTGGCTTTGAGGCTGAGGGTCTGGGTGACCTCTGGACACGCTGCTTCAGTGTCCTCATCTCTAAGACTCAAATGAGAATGAATTACATACGTCACTTATCACCGTGCCTGGTCCGGAAGGGGCGCTAAGTGGCAGTCAGCAGTAACTGCCCAGGTGGTGGCTACTAGCCACCCTTCCCTGCTCCCTGGCGGTCAGGACTGTGAGGGAAGCTGTGGGCTTGATGGAATTTATAGTAAAGCAAGTTATTCTACCTTCTTGTCTCACAACCCAGCAATTCCTGGTGTTCCTTAGGCTTCAAAGGCCCCAGGGTAGATGTGGTTGAACCTTCCCTTGGTGTATTAGTTAGGGTTCTCCAGAGAAAGAGATCCAGTGTAACATACATGTGCAGTTACACAAGCTATTCATGACGTAGGTGGCCAGACAAGATAGGGAAGGTCCAAGATGGCCGTGCAGACACAGAAGAGCGGAGGACCCGGGCACAGCGGAAGGTCAAGGGCGGAAGCTTGCCGCAGAGTCGCCGGTGAGAGTCTGAGTCTGTGCTGGCAGCCAGGAGGAGCTAGAGGCCAATGTCCAGAGGCAATAAATACGTGGTGAAGCCTGGTCTATGATACACCCAGGACGTTACTAACCTGCCCGGCGGTTCTTACTCAAAAGGGGTTGATGGTGATTGAGGGTTACACTTGGAAACCCGCTTTAGTGTCTCTCTCTCTGAAATAGAGAGGGGTCTACTGTATTTCATGTTAAAGGAAATGAGTTGTATGGCTCAGACCTCTCAGACAGCCCAGTTCTCCTCTGGTCTCTGCCAGAAAGTGCGGAAGAATCCTGCCAGCACCCTGAAGAATTTGGAAGCGCCTGCCTGTGCCAGTCCTTGCTGCACTGTGCCCAGCAGCAGTGCCTGGGGTAGGAGGGGTGGCAGGCCTTTCTACCAGGGACTTTGGTTAAGACAGAAAGGGGCTTTAGGAGAAGTTTTGGGCTAGCAGCTCTCAGAAGTCAGTTTTTGGAAAAGCGAATTGCTAGGAGCCAAGGTACTAAAAACCAGTACTCAAAAAAATTCAGTTTGTGAAGCGATCATTCACGGAAACAACACACAAAAAAATACTTTTAACTTGGTACTGTGGTGCTTTGCAATAGATTCCTGAGGGACGGGGGTATAGTGTGAGTCTAAAAATTTAAACTAAGACAGTGAGCTTCAAAGAAATCTTGTTTGTACACAAAATTTAGAGGTGGAGGTGCAAACAAACTTTGAAAAAAATTCTTATGGCTTGGAAATTTGATCACTTTTCAGCAACTTGGTTTGCTCCTTTTCCTTTTCTTTCTTTCTTAATTTCTTTTTTTTTTTTTTTTTTGGTGTTTTGGGACCCTGGCTGGCCTCAGACTCACTATGTAGCCCAGGCTGGCCTTGAATTTGAGGTGATCCTCCTGCCTCAGCCTCCCAAGTGCTGGGATTTTTTTTTTTTTTTTTTTTTTAGGACGGGGTCTTGATATGTAGGTCAGGCTGCTGGCCTTGAAATTACCACCACACCTAGGGGTTTGTTCCCTTTTCAAACAGATTATTTAGTTTTGAACTACATGGCTCTGATGGTGTGGTTCAATGCATTTTTTAAAAACTAAAGTTTGTGCTTTGTTAGATTAAGTGGATGCGTCTCCTTTGGCTTCTCTTGGTTCTGAGCATTTCTCAGGCTTCCCTTGCTTTTGATGACTGTGGCAGCTTTGAGTAGATGGAAGGCGCCCTGCTGGAATCTTACTATTCCTCCATGTGCTGAGCTGTGGGTATGGTTTTGGGCAGAAGACCACACCAGGGCGCACACTACCCACATGCCCTGTGGTGCTGACCTGTCACCTGGCTGGGGTCCTGGTCCTCAGGTTTTGGTTTTTCTCCCTCCCTTCTTCATAAGTGCATCCATAAGGGTTTCTTTTTCTTTTTTCTCTGGCAAAGCACATGCAACCTTTTATACGGCTCGCAAGATGACCAGGCCCCAGAGGCTGGGATTGGTGTCCGATGTAGGGGTGGATTTCGGGCTGTCTCTAGTTCTCTCATGTTGCCACCAGCTCCAAACGCTGTTTCCTCTTGAAACCGGCCCCCTCCCCCCATCTAGCAGCAGGGGCTTCCCAGGTTCCTTCCTGGGGGTGGAGAGAAAAGCTCTGGGTTCTTCCCGAAGACTGTACGCCCTGCTCCAGCTTGGGGCAGCTGACCTACACCAGTAAAGGGCTGTGGAGTCCAAGTAGTCGGGACTTCCCCAGGTTGCCTCACTCTGCACCTGTGTGTTTTCCACAAAACCTGGCTCGAACTTTGCTTGACTTTTTACGCCTGGCCCATTTGTTTATTTAATGTTGAAAGAGGATCTTGGCGAATTGCCCAGTTGGTCTTGAACTTTTGATCCTCCTGCCTCAGCCTCCCTGGTGTGCTGAGGCTCTTTAGCTTTGGTTTTCCGTGCCTTATTTCAGCCTCCTAAATAGTCAACTAGAACTAAGTCATGTTTTAGGCATTGGAATGTGTGCCAGGCGCTTTGTTAAGTGTTTACCTGTGCCTGGCCTGGTGGTGCACGCCGGTAATCCCAGCACTTGGGAGGCTGAGGCAGGAGGATCGTTGAGTTCGAGACCAGCCTGGGCTACACAGTGAGCTCAAGGCCAGCCTGAGCTGCATAGTGAGACCCTGTCTCAAAAAGACAAAAAAAAAAAAAAAAAGAAAAGAAAAAAAAGTGCTTATCTGCAGTATGTTATTTAAGTTCCACAGGCAGACGAAGCAGGAGCTATTCATTCTCTCCAACTCTGAATGAGGAAAAGGATTCAAAGAGAGCAAGGGACCAACCCAAGGCCATGTAGCAAGAGGGGGCGGAACGAGCAAAGCCAGGGACCGGGCGACCCCAGCGCCTCCTTTTGTGGAGGTAGCCTCTTCCAGGGAGACCCAGCTCCTCTCCCTCAGAGGGGGCGACAGGGAAGGGAGTGTCCCACGGATCCTTTTCCGGAGAAGGTCTTTTCAGTCCGCTCCAGTGTAACCTTTCTCCTGTCTTCCCAGAGAAGCCAAACACCAAACTGCACAGCATGGGCTCAAAGCAGACAGTGAAAGCATCCAGCCAAGTCACAGGCACCTTCCAGGAGCCCCACAGTCATAACATTAAAGTGGTGAAAAGAAAGATAAACCCGCAATGTCTGAATTCCCTGCAGAAAAAATGAGGCTGGGGATGGGCAGCAAGAGGGTCAGAGAAGCTTCATCTGGACACGTCTGACGCTGACGCAATCCTTTTGGAGTCTCCGCCCCGCCCCCGCGAGGCCCCGCCCCTCAAGGCCCCGCCCACCAGCGAGGCCCCGCCCCACCAATTGGACCGCCTCGCCCCCCCCGCCGGTCCCCTTGAGTCAGGAGCTCAGGCTTCTTGCTAGCGAGCAGCTTCTCCCGTAGCCTTCCTACCCTGGCTTTGCTCATCCCTCGGGATGGACCCCTCTCCCAGCACACAGTGGTCACTTTGGCAAAAGGGCTAAAGTGGAGCACAGTGAGATGGAAGTGCTTTTTGCAGGGAAAGTGTCACCACCCAGCCACAGGGTGGCAGCCACCACGTGCCAGGGTTTTGACAGTTGGAGGGCGGAGTGTCTCCAACAGGAGCGGCTTCCCCCGCCACTCCGGCACGGCTCGCTCCGGTGCGGGCGTCCCGAGAGAAGCTCCACCCGGCGATTTGAATCACGTGCATCTCCTCGTGGGATCCATTTCCTTCCGAGCCGAAGGAGGGGTCAGGTTTGCCGGGTGCCCTGCTCGGCGTGGCTGGCAGGGAGCACGCTGTGGACCCCTGCAGACCAGGCTCGGAACGGCAGCTCAACGCGGCCCCTCATTCACAACCTGCACCTATAGAACAGTTTCTGGGGCAAAAAGATGTGATTCTCCTGCGTGGCAGGGTCGTGTGGTCCACGCGTGGATGCGACCGAGTTCCCTTTCTGCTGTGCACCCCGCCTGCCCATAGAAGCCCCCAGGTCCTCTCCACGAGGAGGAGCTGCTGGACAGGAGGGATGGAGTCCCCAGGCAGGATATGGGGATTGGGAGGCACCAGAAAGAGGGAATTTACCAAGAAATGACGGTTCTTTCTCGCTGGTTGTGGTATTTACTTTGGGAACAAAATGAACTCTTTCCACAAGGTGAACGCACACCTGGGCCTCCTGTCATCATCTGAAACAGGTGGGGACATGTATTTTTTTTTAAACAGAGTCTCGCTATGCAGCCCAGGCTGGCCTTGAACTCACTATGAAGCCTAGGCTGTCCTCAAACTCACAGGGATCCTGCCTCAGCCTCCCAAGCGCTGGGATTATGGGTGTGCACCACCACCGGCAACAAGAGCATTGTTTTTAAATAGCCTGGAACTATCTTCTTGTCCGGGCTGAAAGTGTAGTAGGTGGGGACTGTGGAGGGGGAGAATCGGCTTGGAGAAGCAGCCTGGGTGAGGCTGGGCCCCCAGGATGACTCAGACTTGCTGTATGGCTTTGCTGAAGGCTGTGGGTCTAGGAAACAGGATCGAGCTCCCTGGCTGCTGGGTGTGAAGAATGCTGGGGTGCAGGAATCTTGGTCTGGCCTCACTCTGGTATCCAGTAGCTTCTCAACCCCCCAAATTGTGATTTTCCTAATTTTAAAATGTAGGGGCACTGGGCGTGGTGCTGTACATCTGTAACCCCGGCTCCTGGGGAGGCTAAGGCAGGAGGATCACAAGTTCAGGACCAGGTGTGGCAACTTAGCAGTACTCTTGCCTCAAAATAAAATTTTAAAGGGACTGGGAATGTAGCTCAGTAGTATAGTGTAGCATTCACCTAGTTAGCTGTGAAAGGCCCTGGGTTTAAGCATCAGCACTGAAAATGAAAAAAGAGAGGGGTGCTAGGCTAGAAGGTCCCTCTAATTCTAAAGTCCTGGGTCCCCACAGAGTCGTCTGGCTGAAGAGAGTTGGGAAAGGACAAAGGGAGATCTGGGTGACTGAGGGTCTGTGGTGCCCACTCTGGGCACTGGCTACAGCTTTGACCAACACTCAGGCCTAATCTATGGCTTCTGAACTCAAATCTAGCAGTTTGCTATTTACCCACTAGGACGGGAATGCAGGCGCCCTCCCTGTCACAGAGGCTCAGAGTCCAGAGTCAAAATCTCCATCATGGAAAAAAAATGTGCAGAGGGGGCCAGAGGTGACCCAAGATCCTCTCAAGTCCTTCTTTGCAAATCAGTTCCGAGGCTCAACCTGCTTAGATGGCGTAGCCGGGTGTGCCCGCTGGCTGCACCCACCTACCCTCGCCCCCAAGACTGCCGCTCGGCGGGGTCCGCTGAGCGCTGTGCGAGGTGGGAGACCTCTCCTCTAAGCACAGTAGTTGTCAATGTTTGAATGTTGAAATTGCCTGGGAGACTACAAACTAGCCAGGTCACGAGCCATCTTGGGAAACTGGCTCAGCTGGGGTGTGGCAGAGCCCTGGGGTTTGTAATCACCCCAGGTGATTTTCATACAGCTCTGCTTTAATGCCTCCAAGTGTAGCGTGTGGACCACATGTGAGTGGCAAGCACTGACGGGCCGGGTTTTGATATCCAGGAGGCACAGAACTTGGGGTTGAGGACTAAAATGTGGCTGAGTCTGGGAGATGGGAGCTGAGTCACCCAGAAGCACCGATGGCCAGGGACTGACGGAGGCTTCCTTTTGACAGGGCGAAGCTGGAAGAAGGGAAGATACAGGCAGGTGCCCTGCGAAAGAAAGGTGGATGCTCATGGGCTCCAGAGGGGCTTTAGGAATCAAGCCTATTGGGTTGGATGGACCAGGTTCAGAATTTCTGCTTTTACAGGAAAGGCCTTGAGTTTGGAGGATTCCAGGAGGGTGCAGGAGGTGCAGGACACGGTGAGAAGCTTCCAGGGCCTGGATAAGCGGGGAAAAGGGCTGTGAGCTTTTGGGACGCTGCGGGGGCGGGACCTACAGCAAAGAGTGAGTGGCCCTAGGGAGGGCTGGGTCGGGAATGGATCCGTGGGGAGGGCAGCTGACGCTGGGGATCTCCTGCTACAGAGGCGTGGTGCTTCCTGCCCCACCTCCTGGCTCCAGGTGTTTGACAGTCCTGATCTTTGGAGAGGTGGCGGTGGGAAGAGCCTTTTTAACCACGCTGGGAACCTGATGGAGGCGCGTGCCAACATCATTCCTGAGTTAGTGGAGGCCCTGATAGGTGAGGCAGGATCTGGGTCGAGGCAAAGGTGGAGGAACCGCTCGCTGCTCACGGAGGCCGGTGGAATCACATCTTGGGGTGGGTGCTCATGGCCCTTTATGCTTCGTAGGGGGGCCCCTCCCCCTGGTAGAGACCAGCACCTCCCCACCCCCTTGGTCTAGTCTGTGACCTCCGATGGGGTAAGGGGAGGAGGCAACCCGGCCCCGTGGCATGGGCCTGAGCAGCAGAGGCCCTGCTCCTCCTCGTGCTTCTCCTTCCTACCAGGCCTGTCAGGGGGGCAGCAGCTTTGGCTGAGGCACTGGAGAAGGGGACTCTGCCCCTGTTGAAGGGCAAGGTGAGAGGGCCTGGGTGGAGGGACGAAGTCATAGCAAAAGGGAAACTGATGTTCTCAAAGGACCCAGAAGTTCCAGGGAGTCCTTTGTTACTCCGTAGTTCCGCACCAGGGCACGTTTGGGTGGCTGGTTAGTGACAATTCCCCCGTGGGTTGCCAGAATGATTGGATTTGGATTCTTTAGGTTCTGTTGCTTGCCTGCAGGGTCGAGTAGTGCAAATGTGAATGCCAAGATGGCATCTGGTGTGTACTTCACCGGAAGGAGCGCCATGATGATCACTACCACTGTGCATGTGCTCAGCCCTGAGCACTGTCAAGCGCTATTTTCGGTTTGCTTCCGTGTTCCCAGCTTTTTAGTCTGATGGGTTTCCCTCTAGGTGGAGACTATCCTGGAGAAGAGGGGTGTGCAGGTCAGCAATCCAATCCCCAGGACATAGGCTGTGATCCCGAGGCGCAAACCATCTTTGCCCTTGCTGTCTCCATTTTGCTGCTGTTGAGCGAGCAACCAGCCCACCTCTTCCCTAAGACAAGATCCCCTTCCTCACCCTCCCCGGCCCATCCTCAAGCCGCCACCACCACCATCCTATCACCAGAGGGACCTCTTCAAAACATGCATATGGCTTCCTTCAAGGCACCTGTTCCCTGCATGTTAATGTCCCAAATCAGCCTGGGTTGTGCGCATGGATTTCTGGTTGAAACTGGCACGTTGATTATATCAATTTCTCTCTCTTGAAACCTCATTAAATGACAGTGAAGCAATTGGGAAGGTGCAAACCCTCAAGGATAAAAAGAAAGTTGAAGTCTGTGGAATTCAACATATCTTTAGGAGGTAAAAAGAAGGGGCCTGAGGGTGTGTGTGTGTTTGTGTGTGTCAGTCAGTGTGTGTGTCAGTGTGTGAGTGTGGACTGTTTTTTATCAGAAGTCTTTAATTCTTTTATATTCTCAAGGAAAATGTAATTAAAAGTTACATAATGTCGGCTATAAAGCATTTCAAACACATTTCAAATACTAAGTGGAGGGTGGAACTGCTCTGCCACCTCCCCTCCTTCCAGGAGACCAGAGGTGAGGGACATCTGAACACTGAGTGGACTTGGGCTAGGTGACAGGGACTGCTGTCTGCAAATCCAGGC
The DNA here is from genome assembly GCA_004027595.1 of Dinomys branickii. Lineage (NCBI taxonomy): Eukaryota > Metazoa > Chordata > Mammalia > Rodentia > Dinomyidae > Dinomys > Dinomys branickii. The sequence goes on from PVLD010011398.1 coordinate 39,654, forward strand.
ATAGGAGGCTGTGGTTGGCTGGCCTCATGCATGGGTAGACCGTTCCTGAAACCAAGTGCAGCGGCTTTCCTGAGTGGGTTACAGTGGAATCTCAAGGGCCTGCATCTTTGTAGTAAAGATGACTTGGCAGTAGGCCCAGGCTCCTATCCACCTCCAGGGCACTGCAGAAAAGACTCTTGGGTACCGAATGAAGAAGAGGTTATAAAAGAAAAGGGAAAACATATTCTGAGAAGGGGAGACCAGAGGTGCCTTGTTAGAGAACTCAGCCTGCGTTTGTGGCCCTGAGTGCTTCAGGCTCTCATTAGTGGACTTGGCTGGGGAGGTCTTGGGCTGACTACGCCCTCAGAAGCCTATCAGAATCAGACCTGACCTTCATTCCCATAAATAATTATTTAAGGGCAATGAATGGTTCCCCGTAAACCACCAGTAACAGAGGATTCAGGGAAATAACACCATGAGCAAGAATGAGCAGAAATACCAGACAGCAGAAAGAGATGTATGAAAACATCAAATACTGGAATTGCTAGGTAAGATTATAGTTTTTTTTTTTTTGTCTTTTTGAGAGAGAGGGTCTTGCTTTGCAGTTCAAGCTGGCCTTGTGCTCACTTTGTAGTCCAAGCTGGTCTTGAACTTGCAACATTCTTCATGCCTCAGCTTCCCGAGTGCTGGGATTACAAGCATGTTTATGATGCTTAAATTTGAAGAAGAGGGTGGGTGTGGTGGCGTACGCCTGTAATCCCAGCACTCGGGAGGCTGAGGCAGGAGGATCCTTGGGAGTTTGAGGCCAGCCTGGGCTACAAAGTGAGCTCAAGGCCAACCTGAATTGCAGAGCGAGACCCTGTTTCAAAAAGACAAAAAAAAAAAAAAAAAGCAGTCAGAGAAGTAGACAACTTACCTTAAAAGAAGTTACAGTTAGATTGAAAACTGACGGGACATTTTGGGATGATGAAATTACAATTGTGTTGAAAGAAAAGAATGGCAGATCTAAATTTTTATAATCAGAAAAATGGTATTTAAGATGAAGGTAAGGCTGGGTGTGATAATGCACACCTGTAATCCCAGTGCTTGAGGCCAAGGCCGGAAGAGCTCTGTGAGTTTGAGGGCAGCCTGGCCTATGGAGTGAATTTAAGGTCACCCTGAACTACACAGTGAGACCCTGTCTCAAAAAAAAGTAAAATCATTTTTAGATAAGAATTGAGAGGTTTTTTTTCTCTAGTAGAACCTCATTAAAGAAAGTCAGGCAAAAAGAGAGATAAATAGATCTGAAACCAAGTGTGGTAGTGCTTGCCTGTAATTCCAGAATTTAGGAGGCTGAGGCATGAGGATCCCTGAGAGTTTGATGCCAGCCTGGGCTTCAAAGTGAGTTCAAGGCCAGTCTGAACTGCATAGCGAGACGTACCTCAAAAAAACCAAAATTAAAACCAAAAATAAAGAGTTAAATCTAAATGAACAGTAACTGCATACAAAAAAATTTTTAGAGCCACAGCCTGATGTGGTGGTGTACACTTGTAATCCTAGCACTGGGAAGGCTGAAGCAAGAGGGTCACGAGTTCAGGCCCAGCCTGGGCAACTTAGCAACTTAGTGAGACCTCACACTGCAACCCTACCTCCCCAAAAAAACCCCGAGAAGCTGGGGCTGTAATTCAGGGAGAAGGCTCTGAGTGCAATCCCCAGTACCACACACACAACATACACACACACGGGTTCACACTCTCAAAGAGAAGTCACATGGGGAAAAATCAAGCACAGAGAGGCATGCCTGTAATTCCGGTACTTAGGGAGGCTGAGACATGAGGATGGCTTGTTTAGGTCTCACCTCTGCAGTTTAGTGAGACCCTCTATCTAAAACTAAAAAAGGGCTAGAGGTGTTCAGTGGTGGAACACTTCTGGGTTTAGTCCCATGCAAACATATAAAAATGGCACCCTATGGGCTAAACGTGACTAACCTAAGCTAGGCACAGTGGGGCAACACTTGTAGTCCCAGCTACTTGGTTGCGGCTCCTACGAGCATCTAAGACCATAGCTGATGGGATAGGAAGTGGACCTCTGGGGATGATGTGCCGACAGGGATTGGCTGTAAATACAGAGGAAACTTGTCTGTCACTCACTTCTGGTTCTTAGGACTCCCGCTCTAGAGAAACATGTGCATGAATGCATCATATGGGGTATACAGTTTTAAGAGTTTTCCTTAGTAGGATGTTGTATGAAGCCTAAACTGGACAGCTTGAATATTCACTAACAACAGGGTGAACAAATGAAGAAACAAACTGCGGTATGGTCGTTCAATGGAATACTATATAGCATGGAACAGGGAAGGATTAAGGCACGAAAAGATATTTTCAAAATGTTTCTCTTTACATGTTAAAAGAAAAATACTATTCCTTAGGAAGCCACACTTTGGTGGTGAAGTTCCAAGAAAAGTAAGGAAATCCTTATCAGAAAAAATCCTCTCTAGAGGAGGGATGGCAGAGGGTAAAGGACGTGAGCAATATTTTCTTTATCTGGACAGCAGGTAGGTATAGTGAGAATTATTTATTAGGCTATATTTTTATGTGAATATACTTTCCTTCAACTATGATGTGGTTCACCATAAAATAAGTAAAAGAGAGAATTGTGAGGGTCATTGGTTTTTGTTTATGGTTATTTATTTATTTGTTTTGAGACAGGGTCTTGCTCTGTAGCCCAGGCCAGTGTTGAGCTCACTATGCAGCTCAAGGCCTTGAATTCACAGGGATTCTCCTGCCTCAGCTTGCAGACTACTGGGATGACAGGTGTGCACCACACCCTCTGGCTCACTGGGACTGAGGCCGAGGCCTCTGCTTGCTGCTCTGTGTGACCTTTTCCACTCAGTGGGAGGTGTGCAGACCTCCCACCCGCTTCCGGCTTCCTGTGTCCCCACTTTGTTTTACGATCACCCAGAAAGGTAGAACAGTGTGCGGGTCTCTCCAACTCCCCTAACAGCTGAGCTTGTTCCACACAACACGAGACACCACGGGGTGCACTTGGACACCTTTCCTAGGCCTGCAGCTCAGGGCCTTCAGACCTCTGCAGCTCTTTGCTGTGATACAGGTTTCCGGAGTCTTATAACTTCCTGACAGCCGTACTTCTCCACTTCATTGAGAACTACACTCATCTTTCTCCTTTTTGGGGGTGGGGGGTGGTACTAGGGACTGAACCCAGGGCCCTTGTTCTGAACAACACCCACAGCCCTTTAAATTTTTTTTTAAATTTCATTTTGAGACAAGGTCTTACGAAGTTGCCCAGCTGGGCTTGCACTGGAGATTATCCTGCCTCAGCCTCCCAGAGTACTGGCATGACAGGTCCACACCCACCCATGCCTGTCCACAGCTGAAAGTTCTTTTTTTTTTTTTTTGACTAATTTCAATACTAAGCAACTGGCTTCTTGTGAATTAAGCAGCTTGCTTCAGCGAGACTCAGAATCATTCCCACGCTAGCCCACACCAGATCTGTACTAACTGGGGTGACAGGTAAGTATTGGTCCCTCTTGTTGTAACTTTAAAACAATTTTCCTTGAGACCAGGCTTTGTTTTTGACTTTCAAGGTTTTTTTCCCCACTGGCAGGTAAAGGTATGTGTACAATCTGTCAGTTCCTCTAGGCTGTTCCTTGCAAGGGAATAGAGAAAGTTATGAAACAGGAGGTGGGGGAGGACAAGAAGGGCCTGAGAAATACCAGATGTGCTGTGGGGTGAGGCCGGCTGGCCGGGACCTGTAATACAGTTAACACAGAAATCTGGCAGTGATATAACGTGTAAGAGGGACTTGGAGGATGAAAAATGCATATAAAAGTGAAGGTAGTGTCCTGGCAGTTGGGTATGGTGGTGCCTGCTTGTAGTCCCAGCACTCAGGAGGCTGAGGCAGGAGGATCACTGTGAGTTCAAGGCCAGCCTGGGCTACACAGTGAGACTGTGTCTCAAGAAAGAAAAGAGAAAAAAAAAAAAGCTTCTAGGCTTAGGAGAAAAAATTCATGATCATCAGTGCTTATTTCTGTGAGGTTTTTGTTAGGAGAAGGGAAAGAATCAGTGAGGAGCAGGGGTGACCTTGTGATGTGTGATCCCATCACTAGTTCCCCTCTGACCTGTGCCAGGAGAGTTTCCCTCCCTGGGGCTGCTTAGAGCTTATATTTTGTGACATCTGTTTGCTTAACAGGTACTTTGTCATTAAACAGGTTTGTTAGTAGAGCTCACATAAACTGTTAAGGATAACTGCTGTGAGGACAAAACTACATTTTTAAAAAAAATTTTATTGGTACATTTTAGATATACACAATGATCACATTCATCATAGGGAATGAGTAGCTGTACCTAATATATCTTGCTGCTGCTTTTCTTCCTGTCCCCATCATCTCCCTTCAAATGCTCTTCCTCTCCTTATTTACAAAAGCAAAACAAAGGCAAGGAAGGGGGCATGAGAAGCCCTGGCTTGGGACTATACTACAAAGTTACTGTGATGAAAACAGCATGGTACTGGTGAAAAAAAAAACACTTGATAGTCAAGGGAACAGATTGGAAGATGAAGAAACAACTCCAGGTGTATTCAGCTGTGGGAGACCAGATGTGAGAAAGGAGGCCTAACTGACCTCTGTGAGCACGCGGTGAAGGTGGTGTGTAGGTGTGCTGCTGGCACCTTGCGGATTCCAGGGGCAAATCAACACAGCTGAGATCCAGTTGTTTACCCAGACGTAGTTTCGATGGTGGGAGGCAGATGATCTTGTCTGAGTAAATAAATTGCTTGTCTGAGTAAATAAAGGCAGGGTGAGTCAGATGCCTGGGGCTCTCTGTCTAAAGAAAGCAAGAGCCCTCTGGGCCCTGCATTTTAACCTAATTCTGTGTCTGTTTCTCATCCTCATTCATTCCGTGGTCGGGGAACAAATTCATAGGCTGGTTCCTAGAAGTGGTTCCAAAACAGGGACCTGGCCCGGGAAGTCCACCTGGGGGAGAAATGTAGTGAGTCAGCTATAGGGAATTCCACAGTGCAGAGAAGCTGGCTGGCAAATGAAATACACCTAAAGAAAAGAATGTGAGTGTGGAAAAGTTTTTCATCCAGGGTAACACGGCAGAACTCATCAATCAAAGGATAGCATTGTATCCCTTTATTGGAAATTCTGTTGTGCCAGCTTAGTGCTCAAGTGAGTACCCAGTTGATTTCTCATACATTGCAAGATGTTATCAGGTAATCTTTGGTTTTCTCAGATGGGCACATTTGATGTAGCAAGTTGGGATCAAGTGAGAGAGGGTTTTGAATGTGCTTATACTCAAGGCTCACACCCTGGAACTTTCCCCTATGGTTTGTGCAGTTATTTGTCTAGTGCACCCCTGAGAGAACGTGAAAATGTGGGTCAAGAGCTCTCGTGCCCTTCTCTTCCTCTGCCTCCGTCTGTGGCTGGGACAGAGGTAATGTCTCCTTATCAGAAGTTGGTTAGACAGGCTGTGTTTAGTGGAGAGCCCTTCAGATGCGTTGAATTCCAATCAGTACTCCTCCTTACCCTAACAATCCACAAAGAAATGGTCATGAGCATGATCCTTTGGCGTATACATTGCTTTAAGAATTAAAATCCAGGGTTCTGAAAAATGGTTCAAGGACCTTTGCCCTCAGGCTGGTTGGAGTCCTAGGAGATTTGTGCTTACCTCCTGTAGACATGAAGCATCCAGCTAGATCCTCTCCTTCTGAAGCACAATCCTTAAATTCCCATGTTAATCTCTGAGAGTTAGCAGCTGAGCAAGCTCGACAGAAGCAAGTGACAGGACATCCTGAGATCCCAGAAGAAATGCTGCTGGGAATGGGTCTGTGGTCAGATCTAATCTCATGGTTAATCCTTCCAGACCAGGCTCATTGGCAAATGGCTCTTGTGGTGCGGTGAGGTGCTCCTGAGGGTGGTATTCCCACTCAGCCTTCTTCAGGGATCCTGGGAGCTTCATGCCCAATTCTCAGCCAGGTCACAGGAAGCTGTCTGAGGACAGACACCACATGCCCGAGAAGCAGAGGTTATTGCGTCCCAGCTGGCTTTTGAGAATGCTAGTAAGGACCGGAAACAGCAGTCCTTCTTAGGGACTGCCCAAGTGATTAAAAATCTTGAGAACTATTGGAAAGTATGCCAAGATGTGGGAACCAAAGGTTGTAAGTCCTCTACGTTTGCTCAGGCTACATGTGGTTTAATGAAACAAAATCACATTCCTTCAAAGATACAGTGTTGTAATCGTGGCCAAAAAGGGCATGTCTGTAAACAGTGCTGTCAGCCCTGAGGAAGAAAGAGGGCAATTATTCCTCTCCTGGAGGGGAGAGTGAGGGGCCCTTGTGTGAGATGTCAAAAAGGAAATCATGTTATTCTAAATCTTGTGGAGATGGCATCCCACTGACAGGAAATGGGATGCAGGCCTGGGTCCATGTCCAACAAACAATGGGGACATTGCCAGTGTGGGGTTATAGCCCCAATCCTCAGTGTTCTATCACTGGAACCCCAGGAAGTGCAGGATGGCACTTTCCTGCTGCTGAACCCGGTGATTTTGATTGGTGGAGATAAACCTGTTAAAAGTCCCCACAGCAATCTAGGAACCTCCTCCCTTAGGTGCTATGAATCTAGTCCTAGGAAAAAGATCAAACCTGCAGGGTAGTGAGTTAAAGCTCCCTGGGATTATTGATTCATACTACATGAGGGAAATTCAAGTTGTGGTTTGGTCACATGATATTTAGGTGTTTGAACCAGGAGATTATATTGGTCAACTAATTCTTTCAACAGTTGTTAGAACCATAGCTATTAGCCAAGAAGCTAAAGGATTTAGCAGTACCCTTTGTAAAGAGGTGTTTTTTTCTTGAGATATCACAGACCCCGGATCCCTGTATATTCTAAAAATTAAAGGAAAATATTTTGGAGGGTTCGTGGATACAGGTGCAGATGTTTCAGTGATGGCTTCATCTCAGGGGCCACTTGTCTGGCCCACCTGAGCCCCAGCTACCTCCTTGATGGGGCTCAGGTCCCCCAGGAAGGTCACGCACAGTGATGTGCATCTGCCCTATGTGGGCCCTGATAGCTTAAGGGGAGTCTTTCAGCCACTTGAGGGATCCAAGTCAGTCTGTGGGGGCAGGGAACTGGTGAAAGAATGGTGAATTTAGATTACCAACAAGGAAATCCTACCTCTCGATAGAAGGATGCCTGCACGTGAGGAAATCTATCAGAGGACTGAAAGGGACGATCCTGCCTATGAGATAGATTTTTAATGGGGGTCACTGTGGCTTCTCCACATCCCCAATCTACTACTTTGTTAAAATGGAAAACTGACGTTCCTGTTTGGGTGGATCAATGGCCTGTACCAAAGGAGAAGCTCATTCAAATGTTCAGTAATAACTTTTTTTTTTTTTTTGTGGTACTGGGGATCGAACTCAGGACCCTGCGCTTGCTAGGCAAGCGCTTATTCCACTGAGCTATATCCCCAGCCCCTTCAAATGTTAATAGGACAGTTGAAGGTAAGACATATTGAGCCTTCCACAAGCCCTTGGAATACTCCTGTTTTTGTTATATCAAAGAAATCAGGAAAGTGGAGGCTGCTTCAGAATCTAAGAGCTATTAAGGTATGTATTTACCCTACAGGTACTCTGCAACCCAGACTTCCTTCTCCCACTGCAGTTTCACGGGACTGGCCTATGATAGTTACTGATCTGAAGGATTCCTTTTTTTTTTTTTTAAACTATCTCCTTGAGTCTGTGGGACAATGTCATTTTGATTATTTTTGTTCTTCCTACTAAGTTTGCCAAGCCTGTGTGTCACTATCAATGGACAGTTTTGCCACAGGGGACAATGAACAGTCCCATCCTGTGTCAATATTTTGTTGGTCAGGCTTTAGATCCTATTAGAAAAAAACTGCCTCAAGCCTATGTAATACATTATATAATGTAACATTATATGGATGACGTGTTGCTTGCTATCGATTTTCACAAACAATTTACCCTTTTTGCAGAAACTAAACAAGCTTTGATATAACATGGGTGATGTGTGGCCCCAGAGAAAACTAAAATTATCTCCTCCATAGTTACTTGGGAACTCTGGTAAGAGAAAGAGCAGTTAATGGGGCTGGGGATATAGCTCAGTGGAATAAGCGCTTGCCTAGCAAGCGCAGGGTCCTGAGTTCGATCCCCAGTACCGCAAAAAAAAAAAAAAAAAGAGAAAGAGCAGTTCAAGTCCAGAAATTAACATTAAGAAGAGACTTGTTGAGGGGAGACACCAAGATGGTGGAGTGATAAGCAGCAGACAAAGAGCCTTTCTGAGAGTTGCCATCCAGACACTGGAATATAGTAATGCAAGGAAGACAAGAAAGAGGGAAGTGGGTCTCCTGGACCCAGAAAGGACCTGAGGTGTGAAGCCCATGGAGTGAAGAGAGAAACTTCAAGGAAGAAGAAGGAGGTAGCTGGCGGTGGCTTCTTCCTGAGATGGGACTCCCTGCTCGAGAGGAATGGTTCAAACCTGTGGACACACGGTGACTGCTGGTGACCCCAGAGGCCTCCAGAGAGAGATACAGCAGTGAAGGGGAGCAGTGAATGCGAAGGCCTGCACTAGATGGCATTTGTCATTTTCTAGGCTGCGCTTGATGCTAGTGTTATTGCTGATGGTACCACTTTAGCCAAAAGTGACATAATTGTTCTAAACAGCTATCCTTCCTGGTACTGTAAGGCTGAGATTGACTAGATGTCGTAGGAAGTACCATGGCACAGTGCCAAAGAACCAGGGTCTGGGCCAAACAGGAACTTCTCATCCTCAACAATTTGAAGATGTAAGATCTTGCAACAGACTCAAAACCCCAAAACCAGTTACACCTGGAGATACCTCAGACAAGTAGTCATTTCCTAAGGGTTATAAATACTAGCAATAAAGCAACCCACCATAGGCAATTTACAAGCATCACCCCAGGAATTAAACTAAAAACAGAAACTGAGAAGACACTTAAACAAGATGCAACACCAGACATCCAGCTCACCAAAGGCAAGCCCAGGGAGCAGTGAGGTGGGGCACACTGAAAGCCACCATCTGGCCTTTCTGAAGCAGTCACAACGAAGTGACTGAATGAGGCTCAAGACAAAATCAGATTGGAAATAAATTTCTCAGCTAACTGCAGAGATGGTGCCCACAATGAAAGCCATGGTTAGTGACTCTAGAGAAGATTCAGACCAAAACATAGAGCAGCTTCAGAAAATTATGGAAGCCATGAACGCTCACCATAGGAAAGAAATGGAATCCATAGAGCAGATTCAAGCAGATATCCAGGAGAATAAAAATTCCATTGAAAGTATCCACAGCAGATTAAGCCAATGTGAGGACAGGGTCTCAGATACAGAAGTCAGGCTTGTGGTTAGCAATCATGAAAAGAAATGTTTCTGAGAAATCAATCCAGCAGCTGCTAGATGAGGCAAAGAAGAATAACGTAAGATTGATTGGAGTCAATGAAAAAGCAGGAGGTAGCACAAATTTATATCCTTGGGGTTTTTTGGTAACGGTATTTGAACTCAGGACCCTGTGCTTGTCATATAGTTGCTGTGCCAGCAAGCTATATCCCTGGCTGAGACTTGTTACAAACATGATTTCCAAATATTATTGAGAGACATTAACTGGATTCACCCCAAACTAGGAATGCCTACATATCAGTTAAGCAATCTTTATAAAACATTACAAAGAAATTCAGATTTGAGTTCTCCCTGCACCCTCACAATGGAAGTCCTGATAGAGCTCCAGATAATAGAAACTGCTTTGGGAAATGGACGAGTGTTTTGAGTTAATCTGATTGTCCCTCTTACGCAGACGAGCTTGCCCACTCCTCACTCTCCCATTGGACTTTTTGGTCAAGTAGTGAACAACAGATGTCAGCCTTTTAAGTGGCTTTATTCCCCTAACCAGCTTACAAAACAGTCTTCAGACATATACTGATCCAATGGGTAAGCTAATTCAGCAAGCCCGCCATCAGTGCATATGGCTTTTAGGATTTGATCCTAATTGTATTGTGCTCCCTATTAATCTTGCTCAGCATACTCACTGATTACAAATTTCCTGAGCCTGGCAGATCGCCTTTGCAGGTTGTATAGGGTGGGTTGGTAATCACTATCCTTCCAATAAGTTTGTACAGCTATGTTGTCATTAATCATTTCTCTTACCCAGAAATCCTCAGTCAGCCCCTCTTATGGACTCCTCAACTTCACAGATGGATGTTCCAGAGGTTTTGCTGCTGACTGGACTATGTGAAATCCCCAGAAAATTGCTACCCCCTGGACATTCTGCTCAAAGATCAGAATTAGTTACTGTAATTACCATATTAGAATGTACTCTGGCAGAACTTGTTAAACATTTTGTGTGATTCTGCCTATGTGGTTAATGTCACTGATTGCTTGGGGACAGCTACTATAAAAAGCACCCTAAATACCCGCTGTTCAATTTGTTTTTATAACTGTAGGAAGCCTTTTGGAGTAGGACGGCCTCTTTTCATATGGGTCATGTGCACTCACACTCCGGCCTTCCTGGCCCCCTGGCAGAAGGGCATCATCGTGCCAACAGACTCATCACCTCGATTTTTAAAGTGCAGCTTTCTCTTATTTCCATCAAAACACTTTAGTCCTTCTCGTTTAAGCTTTCTAGATCATGGGTGTGCCATATTGCATAGTCTTGTCCGCTGTGCCAACCCTGACCCATACCAATTCCACCAGAAGGCTGTAATCCCTAAGACCTCCAGGCAAATGAGCTAAAGCAAATGGATGTCCCAGTTTGGTGGCCTTCAGTATGTGCACATCAGTACACACTTATTCTCATTTTATGCATGCTGCCAGCAGGCGACACTGTAGGGCATATACAGCAAAATCGTCTTTCAGCCTTTGCAAAGATGGGAGCCCCTAAGTGTTAGTGATTCTACTGAATTCTTTATAATCCACAAGGACAAGCTATTTTTGTTTGTTTTGTTTTTGGCTTTTTGAGACACAGTCTCACTATGCAGTTCAGACTTGCTTTGTAGCACTGGCTGGCCTCAAACTTGCAGGAATCCTCCTGCCTCAGCCTCCCGAGTGCTGGGATTACAGGTGTGTGCCACCATACCCAGCAAGGACAAGCTGTTGTTGAGTGGGTACATTTGACATTAAAATGGCAAATACAAAAAGAAAAAGGGAAAATAATCATAATAACCCACAAACTCGCCTTGATCTTACAACATTCACACTTAAATTTTGAATCCTGTTGGTAATATAGACAGCACCGCATTGGAATTACTTTGCTCAAAAGTGCAAGAGTGTGGGGAAAAAGGAAAAAGTACAAGTGCTGTGGCAGCCCCCCGGGTGGGGCAATTGGAGGGGCCGGTTACCCTGGGGGTGCGGAAGTGGGCTAGCTTGTGTTGCTGAAGGAGATGGACAGCGGGTGTCGTGCGCTCGAGGAGTGTGCGGCCATGCAGGAGACCCCATGAGCTGCCCATGGGGGGACTTGACTCTGCTCTCCTCACCAGGGAGGTCCTTCTCCCAGATGACAACTGAAGAAAACTCCCCAGGAGGCAGAAAGACTTGTCCATCGAGACTTGTCCCAGGGCACGGGATAATTTCCTCATCGCTATGATTAATGTGATACCACACTCAAGGCCACACACCTCCCCAAGATGAGAATGCCTGGTTTCTACGCGGGACCTTTAGATAGACCCTCTGGGGAGTATCTGGCTGCCCATCACAACTCTGACCCTCTTCTGGTGAGGTAGGCGGAGCAGTCTTGGCCCCTCACCCCCTTACGGCAGTTCAAGCACTTCTTTAGAGCGGGAAAGTTAGTTGGGAAGACGGGCAGTCACACGGGGCTGGGCCCCTGAGAGGAGTCGGGGCAGGTACATCACAGCTGTGAGTGAAGGCGAAGCAGTTAGAAACCAGACCTCCAGACCTGATAGGGTGACTCCGCCCACAAACGTCCCCTCGGATGAACAGCGGCAGGTGATACTCAGCTGTCGCTATCACAAAAACAGAAAAGGGGAGCTGTAGGAGACCAGGTAGCGAGGATGGAGGCCTAACTGACCACCTCTGTGAGCGCGAGGGAGACAGGTGGCGAACTGCGCTCCTTGTGCGATGCCCGGGCTGGCACGCTGCAAGGTTCGGGAGAAGGCAGCACCACTGAGATCCCGCGGTTTGCCTGGTCCTGCACTGCAGGTAACAGCAGGCAGGCGGCTCTGGTGTGTCGCCCTAATTGCTGGCTCGGAGAGCGAACAGAAGCAAGGTGAACAAATGCTCAGGGTCCTTTGCCTACGGGAGGCAAGAGCGCCCTGGCCCTGCGTTCAAAACTAACTGTGTCTTTTGGTCTTTCATCCTTGTCTGCCTCCAGCTGGTTCCTACGCCAATGGTCTTTTTTTCTTTTTTGGTCTTTTTGGGGGTGGTGGTGGTGCTGGTACTAGGGACTCAACCCAGGGCCCTTGTTCTGAACAACATCCTCAGCCCTTTTTAACTTTTTAAAAATTTCACTGTGAGCCAGGTTCTCATTAAGTACCCAGTGGCGCATGCATTGGGGATTATCTTGCCTCAGCTTCCCAGAGTACTGGCATGACAGGTCTGCACCCACCCATGCCTATCCACAGCTGAAAGTTCTTTTTTTTTTTTTTTGACTAATTTCAATACTAAGCAACTGGCTCCTTGTGAGATAAGCAGCTTGCTTCAGCAAGACTCAGAAAATCATTCCCACGCTAGCCCACACCAGATCTGTACTAACTGGGGTGGCAGGTAAATATTTGTCCCTCTTGTTGTAACTTTAAAACAATTTTCCTTGAGACCAGGCTTTGTTTTTGACTTTCAAGGTTTTCTTCCCTACTGGGAGGTAAAGGTATGTGTACAATGTCAGTTCCTCTAGGCTGTTCCTTGCAAGGGACTAGAGAGTTATGAAACAGGAGGAGGTGGGGCTGTAATTCCTGCACTCTGGAAGCTGAGGCAGGGGGATTCCAAATTTGAACTCAGCCTGGACAATTTAGGGAGACTCTGTCTTAAATAAAAAAGGCCTGGGGATGTAGCTCAGTATGAAGATCCTGCCTTCAGCCTCAAATACGACCAGAAAATGAGCCCCAAAGAAACAAACACCAAAAAACCCAGTGCCTGTGCATGGCCTTTTATAAGAAATTTTTAAAATTCAAAGAGGATCTAAGTAAATGAAGGGATACTACATGTTCAAGGGTAGAAGACATGATGCTGGGAAGATGTCAATTCTCCCCAACTTGACCTATAGATACAATGCAATCCCAATCAAACTCCCAGCAAGTTACATTTTGGTTATGAGTAAACTGTGGAGAGCTGAGGGATCCAGAATGACTTAGATAATACTGAAGAAATCCCATGCTACTGTCTTGATTTATAACATGGTGATCAAGAGAGCAAGATACCAAAAGGACGAATCAGTAACGGGCAGTGTAGAGCCAGATAAATGTTGCCGGCTGATTTTTGGCAAAGGAGAAACGGCCATTCAGTGGAGGAGGGAAGGTTTGTTCAACAAACTGCTGGGATGAGTAGGTTTCTCTACACAAAAAAGTAAGTACAGATACAAGTCTTTCACAGAAATGAACTCAAAATGGACCTTAGATTTAAATAAAAAATAGGTAAGGTGGGTGTGGTGGCGCATGTCTGTAATCCCAGCACTCAGGAGGTTGAGGCAGGAGGGTCGTTGAGAGTTGGAGACCAGCCTGCGCTACAAAGTGAGCTCAAGGCCAGCCTGAACTGCATAGTGAGACCCTGTCTCAAAAAGGCCAAAACAAAACAATACAAAAACAAAAAGAACAAACAAAACACAAACCATAATTTCTAGAAGATGATAGGAGAAAATCGAGGCAAATGGGTTTGGCGATGAGCTTTCTGATATGACAGTGGAAGTATGGCCCATGAAAGAAAAAGTTAATGTTGTACTTTATTAAAGTTAAAAACTTCTGCTCTGTGAAAGATACAATTAAAGGAATGAAGAGACAAGCCAAGAGTGGGAGAAAATATTTGTAAACATGTATCTAATAAAAATCTTGTATTTGAAATAGACTAAGAACTCTTGGAACTCAACAGGAAGAGGACAAAGAATCTAATTTTAAAATGCGCAAAAAGCTTTAACAGACATCTCGCCAAAGAAGATAAAGAGACGGCAAATAACCATATAGATAATGTTTGCCATTAGATGCTGAGGGAGTTTGGAAATTTTTTAAAGAAACCATGAAATACCACTACTAACCCCATATTAGAATGGCCAAAATCTAAACAACAGTGACAATACCGATGGGAGGGAGGACAGGAATATTTCTTCTTTGCTGGTGGGACTGCAAACTGATAGACCACACTGGGAGAGAGCCTGGTGGTTTCTTCTCGAGCTAGATGTAGTCTTAGCTTATAAACCAACAGTCACACTGCTAATTTTGGTTGAAAAATTATGTCCACAGTGAAACCTGCAAACAAATGTCCATGCAGCTTTATTCACAGTCACTGACCCTCACTGGACACAGGAGAGACTTCCTTCCTGGGTGTGTGGGTAAATACGCTGCGGTACATTTGTGAAATGACTCAATAAAAAATGAGCTATCAAGTCATGAAAAGCTATGAAGGAAACGTAAACACATATTTCTCAGTGAAAGTAGCCAATCTGAGAAGATTACACACTGTGTAATTTCAGCTATGTGCCATTTTGGAAAAGGTACAAGGACAGACAGTAAAAGGACCAGGGCCGCCCGGGCTCGGAGGGAGGGCCCAGCTAGCACCTTACAGAGGATCTTCAGGATGGTGAAATATTCCGTACCAAACTGTAGGGGTGAACACAACATTAGCCATTTGCCAAAACTTAAACCACGAAAAACTGAAAGTTTAATGTGACCCTTGGACTACATGTAAATAATTTAAAATAAATTAATATATGGAAAACATAAAAGTTTTATTATATTACATTTTGCTGCTCTTCTTGACCTTAGTACAGTCCTGAGTACAGAGCAACAGATTCATTCAGTTTGTAAAAAACAAAACACATCTCATTAAAAATCATCCACTAATAGTTAACTCTCCTTCATCCACTGGAGATGCTGGGTTACATGCTTTCCTAGAAATGCCATAGCAACTGAGGTTTTAAGTTTCCCAAGGTCTTGGTCCTACCGGTCTTAGTTTATGTAGTTAGCTATGCTGCTCTGGGTGTGAATAGTCATCTTACATCGCCCACTTCCAAAAGCAGTGACGGTGCTGTCTCTTCTGCTCTTCGCAATGCTGGTTTTTCTTCGAAGTTTATGGGCAAGATTTAGCTCCATAGGTATTAACAGAAATGCAGATCTGACAAGTGACATCAACATCAGGACTAAAAGTCCCGGGACTACAAACCACTGCAAAGGAAGACACATGGAGCAGGTTACCGTGTGTGAGAGGTATTTTGTATCAACACGAACGACTCAACAGGGATATTACACAGTTTCTACGCCTACACTGCTTATTTAGTCAATTAAGTTATGGGAGACTATGTACAAGTTTCAAACTTAGTGATTCGATGATCCTAAGGACAGGGGAATGTTAGAATCTTTTCTTTTTTTAACAATGACAAAGTTTATTTGTAAAAGTGAAGAGCGAGGGAGAAAGTGGCTCTGCGGAGCGAGCTTGGGCAGAGCAAGGGAGGAAAGCGAAGGATGGAAGTCCGCCCTGCGGGATGCGGGTGGGCCCTCGGGAGGAGAGCTGTGGTAGCCAGGCCCTCATTTTTCACTTTAGTATCGGAATTTTGCAGGACCTTTATGAGTTCTATTTCCAGTTTTCTAGTTCCTATTTCTTAGTTCTATTTTGTAGGTAGGACCGTTCTGTGTTCTGTACAGTACAGAAGCTTAAATCAGAACACTACAGAAATGTTTTATAATACAAGAGAATACATGGGGCGCTTAATATACATTAGGATAAATATATTTAGAAAGTTGGTCTTTGGAGTTTTGCTTCTTTTTAGCAAAATAAGCTTTGGTAAGAGAACCAGGGTCAAGACCCAGCTCAGTGATCCTAAGTAAATTATTCACTGATTCCTCTGACTCTAGGATTTAGGTATTTGGGTTTGTTTTTTATAATTACCACAACAGCTTGCACAATTACTGTGTAGACCTTCATTTTTTCCAAAGCCTGGTCGACAGCTATCCACCCGAACTATGTGCAAACTGTGGTCCACAAAATGCATAGCTGGCACTATTAAGTCATGGGAGAAAATATTTGCTTGGCTCTGAAAAAATTCTTCTACCCGATCTCTTGCCTAAGATTTAAAAATATCAGAGAAAAGAACAGTTACTAAACCCGATGTGCCATGTTTTATACAACAGATGAATTCTCAAAGTGCTGGCTGTTAAAACTCAAAACGACCCTAATATTAGTCTAGCCTTTACTTAGCCACTATTCTCATTCCATACATAAAATCAGTAAGAAAAAATGAAGTTAAAAATTTGTAACATGTCGATTCCATATGTAGCTGTCTCATGGTTCATTACAGTATTTCTAATTCCATAGAATTAGCAAGGAAAAGAAATCCAAGCAAAATGAAAACTAATGTTTTTCTCTAATCAGCATTACAAACCAAATGATATAGGGCTGGGGATGTAGCCCAGTGGAGTAAGTACCCGTCTGGTAAGCACAAGGCCTTGAGTTTGATCCCCAGTATGACAAACACAAAAAAAAACTACATGATGCAGCTCACCTTACTTCTCAAGCACAGAGTTTAATATATTTGTGTGCTGCCGAAGTGAGCAAAAGCACAAAGTTTAACAATAACAAGTATTAAAAAAACAACAACTATTAACTGCATTCTCCCCATAAGCCACTCATATTACGGGAACAAGATCGTGGGAGTGCAGGAATTCTTTTTTCAGTACCCAGCCCTCCTAATTGTTTTCCTTTTAGACAAAGCCTCACTAAGTCACCCAGACTGGGCTTAAGCTCGGGACCTTCTTGCCCTCAGCCTCCCAGAGTGCTGGGGTCACCAGTGTGCACCAAAGCCCCGCTGTGCGAAGGGCCTTTTCCGACTCCATTCCTAGCTTCTGAGGAGGGCACACAGCACCGCAACTGTTTTGTTTTTGTTTTTTTTTGAGACAGCGTCTCACTGTGTAGTTTAGCCTGGCCTCTAGGCAGCCCAGGCTGGCCTCAAGCTCCTGGCAATCTGCCTGCCTCAGCTTCCCAAGTGCTGAGATTACAGGTGTGCGCCACCACGCCTGATGGCACAGTAACTGTTATGACAAGTGCTGATACAATTTTGGAGAACAGTTGGTTTAACCTAGGATGACGTGATTGTGAAATTGCGCCTCAGGCTGCTGCTTAACCATCATTTGAGGGTACAAAACCAGGGATCTACCTTTCTCTTGTAAAATACATAATAATATAATATTAATGAGGTTAGAGGGGAAGGAACTACATAGTATTTCAGATGTACTTCTCCAAAGAGTACATCTTGAAATACCCAAGAATCTCACAACTGCATTTTGAAAAACAGAAACAAAAAAAAAAAAATCAACACTACTTTATATTTAAACTTTTCAAAAAAAAATGTAAAGGCTGGTGTGGCACAAGCCTGTTAATTCCAGCACTTGGGAGGCTGAGGCAAGAAGACCTCTGAGAGTTCAAGGCCAGCCTAGACTATACCATAAGTTCAGTACCAGCCTGAATTACAGAGTGAGACCCTGTCTCAAGAAAAACAAAAGAACTTAAATTTACTCCTCAGAAATGTTTTTATGAATAGCAAATACACCATGGAGAGGTAGATTTCTGAAGAAATTTTTAACAAATAAAGTATGTAAAAATTTTAAAGTAGCCTTTTTGATTATTCAAGTACTCTCAACTTCCAGTGACATGCTCACCTCAAGGATATTGCGGTTAGCGATGTCGTCACAGTCAACAGACACGTTGCACGCATCTCTCCACCCGGGTGCGAAAGGGTTCACTGCGGATCACAAAAGAGGCTCACAGAAGAATTCTGACAAATTCCACACATCTCAATACAGCCCCAAGTGCTAAAACCTGCGTGCACAAATGCATTGAATGTGGCTGTCTGATCCTCGCCAGAAAGGTGCAGTCTGAGTAAGTGATTTGTTACGGCCTTACTCCATCTGGGGGCTACTGGAAGTAACTACAAGGTTTTAAAACATAAACAGATGGGGTTTGGTGACTTCCTTTATTAAGATTTGAAAAAGGCAATTTGCAATTCTGGAAGAAGTTATCACTGAAATATTGGTTATATAATTAAGGACCCCAGTCATGAAAAGATTAGCTTTTAAATGATAAGCAACAATATATCACCTTTGAAGGCAAACAATTAGTACGCTAATTTAAAAAAATCACGACCAGGGGACAGTATACTAAAGTGCTTAATGAACATTTTAAAAACCTCCTATTCATGAGATGTCTCATTTTCACATGGTAATTTTGTAATTTATCTTGGCTCAAAACTGTAATCATCAAATGAAAGAGATGTTTAAAAATTGTTTTTACCTTGAAAGGCTATGAAGAGCTCATGTGTGAGATCATGCTCTGGAATTTCAACAACATGGCATTTATATGACGGTTCTATGATACGGCATGACAAATCAGAGATTAAATTATTCAAGATTTTCTTCAGCAGCTTAAAGAGCTGGTCATTGTAACTTCCTACACAAGACTTCGTAGTAAAACGTACAGACATCTGGTAAGAATAGTCAGGCTCCTGGTAGGCTTTGAAAAAAGATAGAAATGAAAACAGTTGTGCCTGGTGTTAACTTACTCTACCAAAGGATTTTCAGGTAATATGTTGTATTAAGTCCCATCAACCTTGGAAACTACTTTTCTCATAAAACGTTGTATCCGTGTGCTCACACAATACAGAAGACTAGTAACTGCAAAGAAAAAAATGTTATTTTCATCTGAGATATTTCCTTAGGGGAAATGGCTTCTGTGGGACAGCGATAAACACAAGTTAAGAGTATCAAGAAAAAATAAGGTGGCTTTGGTAGTGCACACCTGAAATCCCAGCTACTCCAGAGGCTGAGGCAGGAAGACTGCAAGTGTAAAAATAGCCTGGACAATTTAGCAAGACTTTATCTCAAAAAAAAAAAAATGCTGGGGTGTCAGAGCATTTCCCTAGCATGAGTGAGGTCCTGGGTTTGATCCCTAAGAATGACATAAGGAAGAAAACTAAAATTGGTTTTGGGAGGGTCTTAGTTTACAGTCAAGTCTCAATTCAAATCCATTGAAGGGTCATTTGTTTGTTTTTATAGAATTAAACACTGATTTCTAAGTGTCCTGGCAAACTTGTAATACTTCCTCATTGGTTACACAGCTAGAGAGCAAGAAGCAGAGCTGGAGATGGTATTTCGGACACCCTCACCCTGAGATTAATTTAGGAGTTTGCCTAGTCAAATTCCCCTCCTTGTAAATCATGAGTGCCTATAAGCAGGCGCAGTTTCACTAAATGAAGGAACTTTACACTTAATCCTGATTTACACTAACTGTATAAATTGCAGTGCGACTACACTCCTACCAAACATCATGAAGTCATATCTCTTGTTTACTACAGTTTCTTCTTGGGTTTCTGCCTTGATCGTCTTATAAGAAAGAGTACACGTGTAGAATCCAGATAAAAGCTCCTGAAAATCCTTCACGACCAGCTTTCCCGTTTCTGAAATACTGATTTGATTATTTCCTAAACACAAATGGAAAATGATTTGGTTACTGAACAAACAACAATTCAAACGTTACTTAGTAAACCTGGGGTTACGAATTGACACACACACAAAATGTAAAGTTAAGAGACTATTTCAACTTCAAGAATCCAATGAAACCTTAATTCTGTCATATCACTCTAAGAACACCCACCAGATAAGTACATTTCTGAAATATATGTTAATTTTCTTTGATTCATTTCTTGTTATCTATTTCAGTCAGCTCACGCCATTAACTCAGCAAATGAGATACAATTTCTTCACATGAAACAGAAAGGAGCCGAGTGTAGAGGTTGCACCCCTGTAACTCCAGCTACTTGGAGGGCTGAGACAGGAAGACTGCAAATTTGAGGTCAGTCTGTCTCACGAAAAATAAATAAAATACAATAAAAGGGTCCGGGGCTGTAGCTCTGTGGTGGAACACTTGCCTAACGTGTTCAATCTTTAGTACTGAAAAGAAAGAAAGAAAACAAAACAAAACCCAGAAATCAATCAATCAAGGAACTCTTCTAACATCAAGAAAACTAAACATTAGCTATTTCATTTCCTATTGTTGGTGCTATAAGGGTAAAGTTTTAGGTTTTAAAGACTTTTTAATTAGGTTGGGTGTGGCAGTGCACACTTTTGTATTCCTAGCACTTGGGAAACTGAGGCAGGAGGAGCAAGTTCAGGGCAAGGTCAAGGCCAGCCTGGGCTCGCTGCATGGTGAGTTCAAGGTCAGCCTGAAACATACACCCAGTCCCTGGCTCAAAAAACCAAACGAAACCAAAACAGACTTTTGAACTAATACAGCTATAGAAAGTAAGGTACAAAAATGATCCCTTCAGGGCTGAGAGGGTAGTTTAAAGGTAGGGTGTTTGCCTAGCATGGACGAGGCCCGGGGCTCAAGCCTCAGCACTGTAAAAAAAAAAAATCAAACAACAACAACAAAATTATTGCTCCAGCTTTTACATAAGAAGAAAATGAGGCACAAATTAAAATATACAACATGATTTAACCTTAGGTAAGTAGAGTTGCAGTTAAATTTCAATTTGTTCTTTTCAACAAACAACAGCACTTTTCTAAAACAATGTTGGCATCATGAAAACTGAACAGATTAAAATCAAATAATTTACCTGTTAACGTTTTTTCATTAGGCCCAGTCCATAGGTATGTGGGGTCCACTGTTTCTTTACTAGCAAGTTGGGAATCCATACAGAAAAGGTCTGGACTATTTTGATGTAATTTTACATATATTTTCACTGTTACAAAACAAAATAATCTATAACTACATTATATAGCAAAATTAAGGAACACACTTCTGTCCCAAGGATACTAGTTAGTTCTTTTTGAATTTCAGTATTTTATCTTATGTTTTGTTTTATTTTATTGTTATTATTTTTTGAGACAGCTTCTTGCTATGTAGTTCAGGCTGGCCTTGAACTCACTATGTAGCCCAGGCTGGCCTTGAACTGGAAGGGATCTTCTTGCCTCAGCTTCCCAAATACGGGGAATAGAGACATGAGTCACCATACCTGGGTGTGAATTTCGGCATTCTAAAAATTGATACATTATTGTAACATTCAGGGCCAGGCATTGTGGTGCACACCTGTCAGCACTAGGAGGCTGAGACGGAAGGGCTGCTATGAGCTCAAGGCAGCCTAGGCTACATAGTGAATGCAAGGCCAACCTGAACTACATAACAAGACCTTGTCTCAACAAAACAAAACAAAACCCTCTGAAAAACATACAGGATGCTGGCCTGAAGTCCATTTTCTTTCCCAAGGTAAGATGTTAAAACTCTAAACTATCCGAGTCATGTTTTTCTTTTCAGTTTTTGTGATATTACAGCTCATAAAAATGTACATGGCACATTGAGAAGTTCATTTTAATGTGCAGATTCAGAATTCACTCAAAACGTAATCTTTTGAAGGGATAATGAAGTTCAGAGAAAGACTTGAACTTGATTGCAAAACTATGATGATTATCCTGAAGGGAAACCTCGGCGTTTTGCTTTAAATTTCCTCTCTTGGGAATAAGAAATCTAGATGGATCAAACCCGGAAGGCTTCCTCAGTGACCTATCTTGACTCTGATTTGACAGGTGCAGTGCCTTTAGGCTTGGAACCAATGCAATACTGCAAGGTATTAATTTAAAAACCTACTGAATGGCAGGCTCTGGATGTATAAAGATACCAACCCTACAACCTGGGGGCCGTGGTGTCCAGGAGAGAGAGGCTCCAAACATGCCCCTGTGCACTGGCTCAACGTTATCTCAGAGCAGCTGTGGGGCTAACTTTCCTGGCCTGTGAATAACAATGTTTGAGCTTAGCCTTAAGGGGTGAATAGGCGACCTAGTAAATAAGCGGAGGGTAAGAGCCTATCAGCGGAGGAGAGGAACTTCCAGCCCCGGAAATCACGCCTGAGCTGGGGCTCACACGTTGCCAAGCTGCAGAAATATCTGGTCGAGACGCCATCACAAGAGGTCTGCATTGAATTGGGCTGGGCGGGATGCACCTTGAGACCATAATGTTAAGCGAAATAAATCTTATATGAGAAACCCAAGATATAAATAAATTAAGAGAAAAAAGATACTAGAGGTCAAGAAGCAGATCTTCTGCAAGTGAGAAGGAGACAAAGAGGTGGGGAGAGGGGACGTAAAAAAAATTAAAAAGAGAGGGGACATGTTCTGCCCACGTGCCAGCTCCCCGCGGTGAGTGGGAGCGGCACGTACCGCAAACGTGCACAACGAAAATATCAAGGAAACAGAGCTGAGCATCGCCAAGGCACGGTGACACAGCTAAAGCTAGGGTCACTGTAAGCGCAGAACGGCGCAACCTGATGCCCAGGACACGTTTGCCCGCCCACCGCTCCCGCTCATCTGGAGGCGTCGTGTGGGCAGGGTCCTCATTACCTGGGTGCCCCGGTTTGCCGTACACGAGGCCTTTCTCACTGAGGAGGGAGGGGCGCGGCCGGGCAACTGCGGAGGAAAGAAGCCGCGCTCATCAGACAGGAGCCGGCCCAGAGTGGGCAGGGGCGGGGCAGGGAACCTGGGGCGGAGGGGACAGCCCGGAGGGCGGAGTGGACAATCCTGGGAGCGGAGGGGACAGCCTTGGGGTGGAGGGGACAGCCCTGGGGCGGACGGGACAATCCCGGGGTCTGGGTAGGGCGAGCCCCACTTCCTGCGAGGTAGCAGAGCACCGCGGAGAGTAGGAGCCACACTTGCATGGCGTCTCAAAGGGTGGCGTCGCAGGAGGCCTCGATCGCTGGACTCCTTCCTGCTGCAGCCCCCGTCCAACGCCTCGCCATCGCGTTTGTCCACACAGCCAAACTGCCAGAGTCAATTCCGCTACCCGTCCGCGGCTACGGCGGGGGGGGGGGGGGGGGGGGGAGGAGCGGACACGCCGGACTGCGCATGCGTGCGTGCTTCTCACTGAGGGGCGGGGCTAGAGCTAGAGCGCGTCCTGCCTCTGGGCATGCGCACTCTCTGTCCTGCGTGCCCTTCACACCTCGCGTGAACGCCATTTTCCCACGCTCTCATCTGAGCCGAAGGGAGGAAGAGAGTGGAGGGAATAAAACCTCCATTACCCTGTGCTCCGGGACTTCCCTTAGTCTACGGGGACTTTACGGGACCTAGGAGAGACCACCACGGATCCCAAGGACCGTGATGGGGCAGAGTTGCCAGAGGATGCCATTGTACGAGGACCTGAGGAAGGAAGACGCTTATGAGCATTTTTTACGAGTGAAGCAGAGGGCCCCGCATGGGAGTGCCCTATGCCTTTGTTCCCGCGACTGCCTGATGGAACTGTGTACGTAGTGTACGTAGTCTTTTTCATAGTCTTAATTTTCACCTCACTGGATGCTTCTGTCCATAGAATCAAGAGCTTCAACGTCACTCGTGCCCCAGTACAGACCTTCCTATGCAGAGGAATGTGGAACCTTCCTTTCTGGCTTCAAGTGTGAAGTGCTGTGGAGACACCCCTTCCTCTAGCAAAAATGTATTTGGGAGAAGCTTCAGCTTTAGAAAATGGGCATAGCCGTGCGTGGGGATGCACGCCTGTAACCCCAGCACTCGGGAGGCTGAGACAGGAGGATCGTTGGGAGTTCCAGACCAGCCTGCGTGGCGAGACCCTGTCTGGAAAAAAAAAAAAAAAAGAACACACACAAAAAAGAATAGAAAATGGGCCCAGTTGAAAGGCAAGAGGCCAAGGCCTGCTTTTCCTGTGGTGATGATAAGGTCAGGGCTCTAGAGGAGATCATGCCCATGAATGGCACAGGTCTTTCTCTGCTACAAGTCTGGTGGCCTGAAAGGGCCTGCATGTTGTCTATTTCAATACTACCCTTCAGCACTGCCAACCCCCAGTGTTGGTTTTGAGTAGGCTGGTTGGTAGGGAACCCAAGGCTCAGACAAGGTGCAGAATGGTTATTTCGGGTGAGATCAACAGTTTTCAGTTTTATGTCCTTTGAGCCGAGTCAGTACTTGGACTATCTCAGATGGTCCAGGAGCACCCTTTGTCAGTAATTTCATTTTTAGTCACTGTTAATTTTACCTGTGAAGTATAAACTATGAAATGCGACTCGGTGAGTCAGATCTACCCGTTGTCAGTTACCGTATTTATGGGTTAGTCTCAACTGTTCCCTTCTGAAGCCAGAGATCATCAAGAAAAGTTTAGGCATTCTCTTTAATTCTCTAAAAGTTTCTCGTTCCAGTTTTAGTCAAGGCGTGTTATAAATCTGGTGTTTTATCTACTTCCTGGTTATGAAACAGTTGATCCTTATGGAACTTGTGTGTTAAGCTTTGACTCCTGTGAGAAGAGCCTTAGCCCAATGTGTAGTTACTGTCTGTCAAAAGGACCAAATATCCACACTTTTAAAATACCCTTTTTTTATTGTAGAAGATTTAGATATATAAGAAAATTGCAAAGATAGTACAGAATTCTCACATAGCTCCAACCCGTTTTTCTGTTACTGACATTTTGCATTAGCATGATATATTTCTCACAATTAGTGAACCAACACTGACACATTGCTATTAACTAAAGTCCATGCTTTTTTCAGATTTCTTTACTTTTTATGCTCCAGGATCCCATCCAGTATTCCGCAGCACACTTTGCCGGCACGCGCCCTTAGGCCCCTCTTGGCTGTGACAGTCTCTCTGGTTCACTCTGTCACTACCCGTTGGCAGCACATACCGTCTGCGTGCATCACGGGGAGCTGCCGCGTACACACTGCACATCCCAGTCCTTTACTTCCCCTCCTGTCTCCCTCCAGCTCTAGGTCCCCAGGCTCATTTTTGTTTTTGTTTTTTAAATTCTTGACAGTTCACAACAGTTTTGATGAATGACCTTGCCCTGGCTGTAAGTAGTTTGCAGAAGGCCTCTCAGTTGGAACCTGGCTGATATTTTTCTCAATACTAGACTAGGGTTATGGGTGTTTGAGAAGAGGGCCACAAACATAAAGTGACATTCTCATAATATATCAAGTATGCATAACTACAGCCATGCCTCTCCCCACTGATGTTCACCTGAGTCACCTGGCTGAGGCAGTGCTGGGTAGATCTCTGGACTATAAAGTCCCCGCATACCGTACCCTTTGGAAGGAGGTCACCGTGTGCAGCCTGCACTTAGATCGGGGACTGTGCCCGTTCCTGAGGGTGGAGTAACCACGTGAATCATTTCACTCAGCCTCTTTCTATCTACCCCTTCGGATATCACTTTCTGGGCCTGAGAGACGCAAGTGCAGAACTGAGTGCAGAGAAGGAACATCCCACTGTTACCTACAGACAACATTGTGATGGAAAGTAATAAAGATTTTTTTATAAGTTTAATAACCAAATATCCTCAGACCATCCCTGTGAAAGTTTACAGTTCCTCTTCTGCTACTTTTGATGTGCTATTTTTGCTTTTAGAAACTAACAAACAACAAATTTCCCCTTTCAGTACTAAAATTAAACCTATGTGTAGAATATTTCTCTGAAATTGATACTATCCTGCAAAACTCCAGTTCATAGCCATGGGGACGGTACTCTGGTGCTGTGATCTTAAAGGCAGTGCAAGTTGTTACTCACTAAAGTGTGTATGTATATAATATAGTATACTCAGTCTATATAGAAACATACTATTTTAGATAAATTTAAATATATGTAGTATGTTTTATTTTATTTATTTTTTTTTCCTTTTTTTTTTATTTTAGAAACATAAAAGTACAAAAACATATTGACAAACAGACACCCATTATCATAGAAAATAGT
>PVLD010011399.1:0-65515 GCA_004027595.1 Dinomys branickii
AGATCTGAAAACATCATATCACTCTGATATATGTGCACCCATGTTTATAGCAGCACAATTTGTAATAGCTAAATTGTGGAAGCAACCCAAAGGTCCATCAACAGAGGACTGGATTAAAAAACTGGCATTTTTATATAATGGAATATTACTCAGCTATAAAGAGGGACAGATTTGGGGCCTTTGTATGCAAATGGTCACAATTAGACACCATACTCATAAGTGAAATAAATCAGAGGTACATGTGTAAGCACCGTATTGTGTCACTGGTGTAAGAATCTGAAGGTGGGAATATAAACTAAGAGACATGAAGGAAATCTGTTCAAAAGTAAAGAACAGATGGGATGAGGGAAAGGAGAAAAGAAAGAGGCAAAAATGTATGTATGTTTGTACGTATATACATAGGTGCAGGATGGCTAACACGGTTCTACTATTGTCTTATGTCACCTGATGGCAAGGAATAGTTGATGACTGGTTGTTTGATCAATCTTGTATGTCTATGTGTGTTTTCCTGAGCATACGCTTTGAAGATATCAATATGCAATGCAACAACTATTGTTGGTTTCCTGTTGCTTTGTCTGTAAGTCAATTCTGATTATACTGTTATTGTGCTACTTTGTGTCTCTTTGTTAATACTTTCTGCTTTTTCTTTTTTTTGTTCGTTTGTTTTATTTTGTTGTTGTTGTTGATGTAGTTCTTTTTCTTTCACACTTTAAAAAGAAAAATTATGTAAAAAAATGAAAAAGGAAGGAAGGGATAATTATGTATGTAAATAAGTATGTATGTATATGCAGCATATCTAACATAGTTGTACTATGGACTTAGGTCACTTTATTGTAAGGAATAGTTGATGATTATTTGTTTAATCAATATTGCATGTCTATATCTGTTTTCCTGAGTATACACTTCGAAGTTATCAATATGTAATGCAACAACCATTCCTGATTCCCTGTCACCTTGTCTGTAACTCAGTTTTGATTGTACTATTCTTATGCTACTTTATGTCTGTTTGTTAATATGTTTTTGTTTCTTTACTTTTAAAATAAAAGTGAAAAAAAATAAAACCTTAAAGAATTCAGTAAAAAATCAGACCTACTGAATAGTGTGAACTACCCGAAAGCTATAATGCAGAAATGAGTAGCAGCTGTCTTACCTTTCAAGGTGTGAGGAACTAGTGGTGACTCTCACAGTGACAGTCAAGGAGAAAAGTCAATGATTCAGGTGTAAACTGTCTTTACTTTCACTTCCAAGGAATTCTTCCTTTTGTCCTTCTATGTTAACTAGTTTATGATTAAAAAAAGAGGACATCTTATTATAAACAAAACCAGGAGTTGTCTGAGAACAATTCCTTGAGTTAGCTTTCATGCCAACCCGAGTACTTTTTCTGCATGTTAGACAGGTTTGGTGAAGTAAGGGCAGCTCTTTCACATTTATGAATGATAATTTTAGTAGTGAACCCCAGCAGAGCACAAATTCACTCATGCATTATATGAATTCCTTGGGGAAAACACTACACCCCACTGTGCTCAGTCTTGGCAGGTGAGCAGTTTCCTAGAACCATTGAAAGTGGTAGATCAAGCCACAAACAAACACTTTCTATTTTTATTTTTTTTGCTGGAAAATTCTTTATGAATGACTGTCTATGTGTGCTTGCAACATGTGTAGACTTTAATAAAAATTTGCATTTTTTTTCTTATGTCATACATTTGTGTTGAAGGAAGAAGACCAAATAGTTTCACTTGGGTCTTTTTTGTGTTGTATGATTTTTGCAAACATTTTACTGAATTACTTTTACTTTGATTTAAGTAGTCTATGGGTATTTGCATAATAATCTGGACCATAGCAGTATAAAAGTAAATGGTTTTCGAAAAACAAGAGGCAAATTTTGAGGTAGAACTATGAAGTTAAGAATCCTTCTTGGGGTCAGCTGTTTCATAGCAGAAGGATAGTTTTAGCAGCACTTATGTTAAAATGAAAACTATTTCCAAGAACATTACTTACTTCTTCCATGGAATATAATTATGTATACATTTATACTGCATCTAGTATTGACAGGTATTTTGTTATTTTTTATTTAACATTTTTAAAATTAAAATAAGCATCTATATCAATCTGGTTGATAGAATTTAGATATAGTGAGGGATATATATGATGGGTTTTGGCAAATATATACATTTGTATTATAGTCATGACAATCATTAGAGACTACATTTCTATTATTGCTAAAATTGTATTGTTTTCTACATCAGGCAATTCTTATTTACCATATATCTGAGCAAATTTTAGTGTGCTTTGTTCTATGTTACTATGTCTGAGGTTTGTCTTTTCCATAGTTTTATCCATCGGGAATTAGTAGAATATGTTCTTGTTGCCACTGACTTCTTGGCTTTCCATGATCTTTTTGGATTTGCCCACGTTGTCCATAGTGACAGCCCACTTATGATTTTTGGCTCACCTGTTAACGAACATTTTAGACTTTTTCTAATTTTAGTTGTTATAAATAAAGCTGCTGTGAACATTTGTATGCAGACCTTTGTCAAGATATACTTCTTATTTTGAGCAAGAGGGAATGGCTGTATTATAGTTCTTCAAATACACAAAAGCAATACTTCCTGTGTGCTCCTACAGAGAGAATAATATTAAGGTAGGGTTGATTTGCTAATATAATTGTGTGGCTTGGAATGGGTAGTTCCACAGGGTGGGATAGAGATCTATGAGTTAATGCTCCTTGCTGAGTTTGAAAGCAACTATATTAACCACAGGAATTGTTAACAGCTAAACTCTGCGTAATATAGTTCTTTTTTTTTTTTTTTTTTTTGCGGTACTGGGGATCGAACTCAGGACCCTGCGCTTGCTAGGCAGGCGCTTATTCCACTGAGCTATATCCCCAGCCCCTTGTGTAATATAGTTCTAAGATCTAGTCACATCAGGAAGTCTGCAGAAACTCTTTTTAAAGTTCCGTTTGTTTACTGTTGCTATCTATACTATTGGCTACTAAGAGGCAGAAAATATTAGATACAGGTAGAAAATAGATGAATATATTTCATGATAACATTTCCTTTTTCACTTATTTTCTTTATTTGTTAAACAGTTGAGCTCCACCTGGATAAAATATTCTCTTTTGGGTGTGTGTTTTGAAAAGAATTTTAAGCTAGGGGTGATGTCCTATGCCTGTCATCCCAGCACACTGGGAAGCTGAGACAGGAAGGTAGAAAATTTGAGCATCGCTGGGGCAATTTTATAGCTTCATCAGCTCTTTTGTCAAAATAAAATCAATAAAAAATGTCAGAGTAAAGGGCTTGGTTGAACCTACAGTACTATAAATGAATAAATAAACAATGATGTCCACATGTGGATCCAGAATTTTTGTTTTATTTATTCCCTGTTGGATTGTCACTTTTTGCCTTCTTTCTTTCATTCCTTCAGCATTCTCAAAAATTCTTTGACACGTTGTACTCAGCTATGTGCTACGTTTTCTGGGTGTGTCATCAAAGCAAGACTTTAGTGTAGATGGTAAAAATACATCAGAAGAACATCCAGTTAAGACAATATATTTACTAGATCATGGAAAATAAACTGTATATGATATATTCTTGAATATTGTAGATGCTAAATGAATTAAAACTGTGTGTTAGAGTTTGGATTGGTCAAAAGTGGTTTATGAACAATATGGAACTGTGATGATCATATAAACTGAAACCAGAAGAAGAGAGAATGTGATCTTTGGAGTGTGAGGTAGCATGAATCAATGTGAAGTTAACTTGGGGCATATGAAAAATGTGAAGATGAAACTTCATTGGAGCATTGAGTAGCTGGGGATATAGCTCAGTGCCACAAGGGCCTGCCTGGCAAGGGTAAGTTCCTGAGTTTGATTCCCGGTACCAAAAAAAACGCACAACAGTACACTGAGTAATGAAGCAGTTGAGCATGCGTTTTACTTCGAGGGTCACAGATGCTAAGTTCTATCCTTTGGAATGAAAAAAATCTTGATTTATTTTACTCCTGTTAATTGTCTGGATAACAATGGATGAATAGGAGAAAGAGAAAGGTAGAGAACACAATCAGGGTCTTGCATAGGAATCTCTGGTTACCTGGATGTGTGTCAATCACACTGGGACTCAGCAGGACCCTGATCAGAAAGTATGCATAAGTTTGTGTTCTGGTTTTCCTATGGTTAAAAAAATCAGTATACTAGCTTTGATTATGGTTATGATATTTATTATTATTATATAACTATTTCCTTGAAAATACATATAATGGTACCTGGATTCACAAACACTTGTTTGCAAGCAGATTTGCTTTGTGAACAAAAGCATCTGACACAATTTTGTTTTTGTTTGCAGCGAATTCTGCATAAGGGGATGAACACTGCTGCAGCCATCTTTCCAGCACAAACACAAATGTGGTCGTGTTTTCCAGAATCATGGAACAAATTAAGTTTGTGAACTGAGGGGCCACTACTGTATAGGAGTATATGAATTAGTGCTCGTCCACAGATTTACCTCTGGGTTTTACTGAGAGAGGAAATCACCTCTGTGGGTGAAATTGGACAACTGTGGGTTAAGGCACAGCTAGGTGCCCTGAGGTGGACTTGTGAACACAGCTGTGTGAATGTTCAGCTATCATGTAATGTCAACAGAGCATAATGGCCCTGGAAAGTCCTGCTGGCTTCCCCCCACCCCCAAGCCACTGCTCTGCTTTCCCACGGTGATGAGAAATTTCCCTCTGGCAACAGTATCTAAATGCTCAGGGCTCTCAGAGAGGCGGAAGTCCTCTGTAGAGATGCCAGCACAACATATTTGCCCTTTTCGCCTACTCTGTTCCTGGATGATTTGTTATTTTGGGAATTCTATTCCTTTTCTTGCTTCACTATTACTTCTTGACCTGAAATAAGATTGATCAAAGTTGGAGATACCATTAAGCTGACCTGGAAAAGCACATAGACCCCAGTTAAGTTGTGGACGCAACCCAAATGCTCACCAACTGAGGAATGGATAAAAAAGATGTGGTATTTTTACATAATGGAATATTACTCAGCTATAAAGAAAGGTAAACTTGAGGCTTTTATAGGTAAATGGATGCAACTACAGTCCATATTCATAAGCAAAATAAATAAGACCCACATGTGTAGATACCTTATTGTTTCACTAGTGTTAAAAACCTGAAAGATTAAATAAAATGTGAAAGGTAAAATAGATATTGTGAGAGGGAAAGAAACTGCTCAAAGGAAAGGAGCAACTGGGATGGGGAAAAGAGAGAAGGGAAAGCATGTATATATATATGTGTATATATATATATATGTATACACACACACACACTATAGCGGAGAGAGTTGTACTACTGACTTCTATTGCTTTATTGAAAGGAAGAGCTAATGTTTAATTGTTTGATCAATCTTACATGCCTATATTTGTTTAACTGAGTAACCAGTCTGAAGATAACCATACATGATAAAATAACCATTTTCTGTCACCTTGTCTGAAATTCTGTATTGTTTGGGTGTTGTTTTCTTTATGTCTGTTTGTTTCTTAATGTGTTTTCATCCTTTTATCTTTAAAATAAAAAATATGATTGTTTTGTTATTGTTACATTTTTCTTTCTTTTTATTTTATTTCTACCATTACATTATTCCAACATTGGGCCAATTTTTTTATCTTTGAGCACAGCATATGTCAAGGATTCTTTCCTCTCTTTGGTAGTGGAGTAAGGGAGGAATTTTGATAAGCATGTCCCATAGTTTTCTTCTGTTACCTGTTAGACAGGATTTGTGTTTGGTCCAGAAGAGTTAATAAAGTCATCACATGAATAAGTGTAAGGCAAATGTACATCTCTAGCTTCGCCTTCATATGCCCACAGCTTGCTTTTTTTTCTTTTCTCTTCTTTTCTTTTTCCCTTCCTTCCATCTTCCTTCCTTCCTTCCTCTCTTTCTTTGTTTCTTTGTGGGTTTTTTGGTCACTCTCTTTTATGAGACCATTTTCTGGACAAACCACCCAGCTCCTGAGTCTCACTTATGATGATTTTTCCATTTATTTATTGTTAATAATCCTTTTTATGACTTGAATGATACCCTTTGATCTACTAAACTTATCAGAATGTTTATTTAGTGAATTTACCTCAAGACCACACTATTAATGTAAGCATTTATCTATTCTTTATAAATCATACTCAGTAACATGTACATGTGTATCTAAGACATTTTATAAATCATGAATTGCAAATTAAGCTAAATCAAATTATCCAAGATTTTGCTTTCACCCTATACCTTATAAAAATTACCAAATATATACAAGAACAGCATTCATTTCCCATCATCCTCTCAACTCTAAGAGACAGAAGTCACACTCGGATATCTAGTCTTTATTATGTTTACCTTGAAGCATACTTTCAATTTCCATAGCCTAGTAAACATCTCAACGTAAAATTCCTTATACGTTAGATTTGTTGTTTTTCTATAGTTCAGCACTTCCAAGGACTCAAATGCATGTATCATTACTAGAGCAAAAGATTTCCCCTTATATTTTTCAAATATATAAACCAGGTGTAGTAGTGTGTACCTAAAATCCCAGCACTCGGGAGGCTGAGGCAGGGGGTTTGCAGTGAGTTCCAGGCTAGTTTGGGCTACATGGTGAGTTCAAGTCCAGCGACTACGTAGAAAGACTCTGTCTCAAAAAAAGGCCAAATTTTAAAACCAAATCTATAAATAAATTCTGCTATATTCCTATTCAATAAAAACATGCTCTTTCCTCTTAAGTACCTAATGCAAAGTTTGTCTAACTTCACCTGGAGGAAGTAGCCAGAGAAAACAAAATAAAAACATTTTGGCTTTCATTCTCTCAATGTTTTTATCTAGATATGACCTATTAATTAAGAATTTAGGAAAATATTCTCCCATGAATAGTGAAATGGTGACATGACATTTCTTACATTCTTCCACAGAGTTACTTATAAAATGGTCTTCTTGATGGACCTTTGGAGACCATTTCAATCTAGATGGTAGTACAAGTGGATTAAAATATTATTCTCAAATTATTGACTACCGCACCTCTATGTGCATTACTTCATAACTTTTTGCCTATATTGTTTTTCACACACTAGATTTCAAACTTCTCAAGTGGAAAAAAGTATATTTATTGATCTATTAATTTCTATTACTTCCTGAAAAACCATACACAGAGTATTCCTAAGTCATAGTTGTCATAATAAACCAAATCTCCTAAAAGAAGAAAAAAAGTTCTTATTTGTGATGTTTGCCAGTTCCTGTAGTGTAAATATTCTCTTATGGTGATTTCAAAGTTACCATTGTGAAGTCAGTTAACACAAACTTGGGAAATGATGTATACAAATGGTGCGCAACGTGGTGTGCACTGGTTGTAGCACATTGTTTCCCAGTGTTTGTAAGAGTCATGAAATATCATTCATATTTATCACCATATTCTTCTCTTTGCTTTCCTAGTGACATTGATGTGACTCCAATCAGATTTCTACCTTTATTTTCTACTAAATTTTTGGGTTTTTTTTTTTTTTTTTTTTTTGTTCTTTTTCTTTTGGCGGTACTGGGGATTGAACTCAGGACCCTGCGCCTGCTAGGCAGGCGCTTATTCCACTGAGCTATACCCCCAGCCTCCTTCTACTAAATTTTTGAACCATTTCATGCAATAGATGTTTCAAGAGTTTTGGCTGCTTTAGCCTTGAATCCCTTTTCGGCTATTAAGCATTAGGGGTTTAGCTTTGTATAACCTCTTATAAGTTAAGACCCACCAATTCTTATCTTCCTTGTTTGGCTTAGAAAGAAAGCCATGTAGTCCTTCATGGCAATTTTGGGTTCTAAAATGGTATGAAAAATAATGTGAATATGTTTATCTTTTTCTTTCTTCTACAGTAAGAATACATACATTTCAGTAAATACCTAAGGGAGCAAAAATTCCTAAAGGTGCAAAAAATAGGTACTAATTTCTATTCTAAAATTTCCTGCATTCAGTTACATAAAATATCTAGCATTTCAGAGTTCTTCTTTTCTGTATGAAATAAGCAAATAACCCTAATTCAAGAATTTTTTCTTTTGACTGTCCAGCACTGGATAATAATTTATGTTTATATGCCATAAACTATCTATTTTTACTTCTCATGTTAAGGATTATCCATAATAAGGACACACCAACGTATCCTTTAGTTTAAAAAGGATACCAAAACTTTTAGAGATGTTGTACAGAGTAACGGAGAGCCAGGTCTTATTTTGATCTGACGACATTTCCTCTAGTGCTCTTTGTAG
This sequence comes from Dinomys branickii, assembly GCA_004027595.1. NCBI lineage: Eukaryota > Metazoa > Chordata > Mammalia > Rodentia > Dinomyidae > Dinomys > Dinomys branickii. The sequence continues at coordinate 8,267 of PVLD010011399.1, forward strand.
AGTACATAACGGTTATGAAGAGTGTGGGGACTAAGAGGCAGGAAGCTTGGATTAAAATCTCAGGTCTGCCTGACGTTAGCTGTGTGTCCTTTGATGGTTCAAATATCTCTAACCTTCAGTTCCTTTGAAAATATAATTATTGGTATTATATGTTTCTTTGTAATATTTTGACAAGTAAGTAAAATATGCCTTGAAAATGGGTAATAGAGCACTAAGCATTAAACAGAAAAATTACTTCATGTGTCATTTTCATTATTTAGTTGTTACATTTTTATTATTTCCTTCGTTGGACTCTCAACATCTTGGGTTGCATATCGTACTTCCACTTTATAACTGAATATAAAAAAATTTATGAAATACTGTGGAATAGATGAAAAATGTGATTTTAACCGGATAGAGTTTCTTTTCTTTTAAAAGCAAAATATCGCCTACATGAGGTTTTTCTCAGATTTACTCTCTGTTTATTTTGTAAGGAGCAGACTAAGTACAGCCTTGCGGATCTGTTTTGTTTTTACACTATAGATGATGGGGTTGAGCACAGGGGGCAAAAGCAGGTATATGTTGGCCATCATCGAATGGACCACTCTGGGAACTGACCGACCATAGCGGTGAACCAAAGACAGGCTTATCATGGGGATGTAAAATACAGCAACTGCTCCAATGTGGGAGACACAGGTGCTGAAGACCTTGTACCGTTCATCTGGAGAGGTGATATTGAGGATAGAGTGAAGAATCAAAATATAAGACAGGATGATACATGGTGCATCTATTCCTGTGGTAAAGACAAGGTCAACTAATCCACAGATGCTATTTGCCCGAGTGTCTGAACATGCTGATTTAATCACATCTGGATGATAACAGTATGAGTGGGAAAGGACGTTCACTGTGCAGAAAGAGAGAGGCTTAAGGAGTAAAAGCAGCGGTAGTATTAACACCACAGTCCGTAAAATCATGAGGAGACTCATCTGAATGATTCTGAAATTACTGAGAATTGTAGTATATCGGAGAGGGTTACAGATTGCCACATAGCGGTCCAATGCCATAGCCACTATCACCCCAGATTCTGTGAAAGTGAATCCATGAAGAAAAAACATCTGGATAATACAAGCATCTAGACTGATTTCTCTTGCATCAAACCACAGGGAAGCCAAAGTTGTAGACATGGTAGAGAGAGTCAGGCCCAGGTCCGTGGCTGACAGCATGGAGAGGAAGTAGTACATGGGTTCGTGGAGACTGTGTTGGGTGATGATGATGAAGAGGATGAGGCTATTCCCAGAGAGGGCAACAGCATAGAGACAGCAGAACGGAATGGAGATCCAGGCCTGGGCGGACTGGAAGCCAGGAATGGCGGTCAGCAGGAAGGTTGGAGATTTAAATGTCAAGTTGCTTAGTATCTTCATGTTGTCCTGGATTTGTAGCATTTGTTTGCAGAATTCTAACCTCCTATAGAAGTAGCAAATTATAGTGTTATAAAAAATATTTGCTTATTTTTAGTAGGATAGTTTTCCAAAGAAATAGATAAGATTCTTATCATTAAAACTCTAAAGTATATTCTGATATTCATTTTCCATTCATAATTAGGGACATTTAGTAGAGTTATAAGGATGTATATCCTCAAATCTAAGGAAAATTAAGTTCCATCAGATTCTCTGTGTAAAGCTAGTTAAAAATCAGTGCATTCAATTTTGGGTATGTTTTGTGTCAAAGGGGCAAGAGAAAATCCACTTGGGTTTGCAGTTGTGCTATTTGTGTGAACTTCCAGACACAGGTCTCTAGATTTTTGCCAGTAAGTGAAGTTATCATTGCATATGTATCATTTTAATTTAACACTATGGTTGAAGAACTTCAGAAAATAGATTTGTAAAAGAAATGAATGAAGACAGAACTCTGCAGAAATTTTTTGAAATGACTACATTCAGTAAAAAAAATGAGACCTGGAAGCTTTCTGGGAACCACAGAAACTGAAAGATCACAACTGAGTGTTGCATAAATGACAATGTCCAAGTACTTGGGCCAAGATGGCAAAGATTAGAAAATTCAGATGTGGTTTAGGTTTGTTACTGAACCTGGAACAAGCAGGTGAGTTTGTGGGATTAAAATTGACAACCTATGACAGTGGCTTGGAGAATGAATGGGAAATTAGTGGATGTGCCATGTATTGTTGTTCCAGAAACTTGAGTATGAAGTCAAGGAGAAAAGTAATCCATGACTAAAGAAGGCTGAAGATGAATAAAGGGTATCTGAAAGGTGGAAAGAATCAAAGAAATGGATAGATTTACCTACGAAACCGGGGCACAGAAGACAGAGACTGAAAATATGGATTGAGGGATTAATTGATATATAAAGATCCTTAATAAAGTATTAGGTGATTAAATGTAAGTCATCATATTAATTAGCTCTCAAAAGGATAAGGGTCATAATTTTCCACTGATGCCAGAGAGCAAGTGGCAAAGGGGTAGCTTGGTGGAGAATTATGTTTCAGAATTATCACCCGATGTCTACCTTTGTCTTTCTGAGTTACTAGGAAGCTATCTACTTCTATTGAAGAAATGTTGAATGAGGGATACTGAGTTAAAGATAATATAGAGGTTTTCAATAGGCAGAGATTAAAGGAGGCTTCGCACTGTAGAGATGGAAATGTTGTAGAGCCTTGTTCCATTAAAATTCTAAAAACAATTTTAAGTAGTAAACTTACATTGTTCACATAAGTTATATCCAGAGTTAGGACTAAATAATAGCAATGTTACTTACAATTTCAGTAGTTTTCAATTAAGCTTGTATAATACTAAACAGCTGTGTGTGAAATTTACCTTATGGGAGGAAGCACCTCTTCATAATTGCATACATTGCTGTCCTTCTGTGCTTGTTTTCAGTAATAAATCTTTAGTTTCATGGTTAGTAATTCTGTGTCAAGAAAAAGCGTTGAAATATTAACCTTAAATGATTAGATAATATTGTATGGTCCTCTGAGGACACAGTTCACTAGAGTTATTTTACATTTCCCTAAGTCTATATGAGTATTTTTGAATGGGTAACAAGCATAAAGTTAATATAGTGAACACTTTCTCTAGTATCTTACCAGTTTCATAAGGAAAGAGGAGTGTTTTCTGCCTTTTCCAGCAGAGATGAAACAGTGTACAGTTCTGGAGCTAGGGGCTTTATAGTGTGTTGGAGGTGAACCATGTGGTCATCAGTAAGACATGGCTCTCCAGGGGCCATGGACAAAGATAACCTCAGATCCCTCTGTGTTTACAAATGCAGGGCAGCACTGTGCAATCTCAGAATGTTTTGTACTATCAACTTAAGTGCCTAGTGTTCTGAGGGATATTAAGTGCAAAACAAAAGAAACAAAATCACACAGTACAGTTAGTTATCTAAGTCTATCGATGCTTACACACATGTGCATTCAATCGAAACCAGATCAAAGTTATTAATTTATAAAGGTGATTGCATGTGTACTGAACTTACTGAGAATTTTAAAAATTATTCAAGAAATTTGAATGACAGAAAGCTTCAGACTTTCAATTCAAACTACACAGGACTCCCAACAAATATTTGCATGATGTTTTAGTGAAAAGTGAACTATGAGTAAATATGTTTGCAAATTTTGAGTCAGTATAAAAGAGTAAAACGTTTCACCACTGTTGTCTTCAGTGATCTCATTATCTAACTAGACTTTCTATCCGAATCCTTCTGTGATCGTTAGTTTATAAAATAATAAGATAGTTCCCAATTATCCGTTCTTCCATGTACTCATAGTTCTGTGTAATCCTCTCCCCAGAGTGCAGAAAGGACCAACAGGACTTGTGATTAGTGGCACGTAGCCAAGGTGACGGGAGATCACTTTCATGCTTACATGATTTTAGGTTTCGATGAAGCAGGCAGCCATGTCAGGCAACATTTCACGTTGTGTCAGTTAATGAGCGCAGATTCCAGCCAACAACCATCCAGAAATTATTTATGGTCTTTTTGGGCTAATATCCAGGAAGAAATTGAATCCTTTAACTCCACATGCCACAAGAAATTCGTTGAATCTGGCTAGTAACTACTAGTGCATGGAAGGGTATCCTTTTCCAGTTGAAGTTTAAAAGCCTATTGTAGAGGACTCAGTGAAACAGTAACAGACTTTCGATTCACAGACTCTGAGAGATAAAATAGTTTCTTATTTTAGGGCACTACTTAAAGGGTTAAAATACTTCCAGCGTTCCTCGATAGTCTACTCTCTCTGGTTCACACTGGGCAATGGAAACACTAACACACAGCGTGACACGTACTCTGCCCAAGTGATCTGTCATGATTATTTACAGGGAGTTTGAAGCTGTTGAGGACAAAAATGGTACTTTTTCCCTTTGTGCATTATCTGAAACATTCGAGACACATTCGGGTAAATTATGGAAAGCACACAATAGTTTAGTAAATTATGAATAAAATGTAAATAGAAAGTAGTCATTTACATTCAGTAAATCATGTAGTTCTTCAGGGTACTGCTCACTGATTTATCACATGCGACTGTGACTCCGCCAATGATACAAAATAAAGGTTAGTAAGGTTTTTCCTTTTTGTATGGACCCGGATGGAAAATATTTCAGGTTTTTCTCAGGCCATACAGTTCTCCATTTTATCTACTCTTTTTTGTCTATTGATAATTGCTTTATAAATATTTTTAATGTTAGCCATTCCTATAGACTAATAATCTATCTGATTTTGGTATCTTCTTTATCTTCCTAATTAATTATATACACACCTTGATATAATTAACGGAACTTTAAAAATAGTTTCTTACTAAGTATCAGTTGTAAACTTTTCCTTATGTTCATATTGGCTTGCTTGTTTTTCTTATTAATTTTAGGAAGCTTCTTTGTTGTGTAAGACATAAATCCTATTTTTGGTATTTATTGGCTTAAAAATATTTTGAGTAATACAATTTCTTGTCAATCTTCTTTTTTTCCCTTACATTTAACACTTTACAAATTCCGGGTAAGAAATAGTCAGTTAAAAACTTGGAGAGTATTCTATGTATTTTATAATATTAAATATATTATTATTATGTTATGTTATTTATGTTATTGTATGTTAATACATATATTATTGGATGTATGTGTAGAAGCTTTATTTTTTATTGTTGACCTTTGCTTTAATTCATTTGAAATCAATTTATTTTGTCGTGTTAGCTGAAGGACAACCTTATCCTCACATTTCAGTATACAGTGAACAGGCCAAATTTCACCGCTGCCGCCATCTTTACTGCTGTAGGCTGTTGTGTTCAGTATAAACAGCGCTCACGTATGTGCTGTGTCTCTTTCAGTCTCTGTTGTGCTCCATTACCCAGTTTGTGGAATTTTCTGTGCAAACCATGTTATTTTAACTCTACAGGTTTGTAGAAATTTACGGTGTGGTATCATGTAGAGTAAGAGTTCAACTTTCTTCTTATTGTTTTATAATGAATTTTAGAATTAACTTGTTAACGTGTATGTATGAAGACACACACACATCTGTGTGTCCTCAGAAATTTTTGAGGTCTTGGTGGACTCGCAGGGAATCTGTAAGCTTTGGGAACTACTTCACACTTTAAATATTGAATCACTGAACTCAGAACAATTATTTACTTTTCCATGTAGTATTTCTTTAGTTTCAGTTTTTATAGTTTTCACGGCACAGGTGCCTTATACGCATTTAAATTTATTCATAGATATTGAATATTTTGATATATTTTTAAAATGGAACACTTTAAATTCATTTTTCTGTTTGTTACTCAAAACTATAAACAAATTTTTGCAGTAACAGTGTATCAGAGATCTTGCCAAATCATTTGTTAGTTTAAAAGTTTATAGGTATTTATGATTTTTAAGAAAATATTTATTTAATTTTTACTATGCTTTAAATACTTTACAAACAGAATTACTAAAAGTATCTATACAATTATTATATATGCTGTTAAATTTATCACTCATTCAATACATAATAAAATCAGCTGAAGAGAGATTTAAATGGGTTTAGGCTCTGAACGTAAATGTAGATTACATAAATGTAAACGTAAACGTAAACGTAGATTCTTTCACAAATTCTCACAGCCACCCTGTAGTGTGGTTCCATACATTTCCTCTGTGTTACTGTTTAGCAACCTGAGGTATGAGGACTTAGGGATTTATAGATGTTTCCCTGTAACTCAAGTTTATAGGGCTACAAATTTCATGATTGAAATCCGTCTGCTTTACTTTATTCATTGGTATAATTTATTGGTACAATTCAGATATGCATCACTGTCACCCCAGGGAATTTGTGCCTGTGTAGGACACATGTTGATTCCTTTCTTTCCCAGTCCCCTCTCCTCCCTGCAGCCTCTCCTCCCCTCCTTGACACTTCCTTTTTCTTTGCTTATTGTTTTATGTTGTATTTTGGACCTTTCTGCATTTTATAGAAATCTTCCAAAAACAAGTCTTAAGATTTTAAAATTATCTGCTTTTATAAAGTGTTTGAAAGTTTCTGTACTTTTGTAATATAAGCTCTTCATTTTGACATGCTTTTTTCCTCTATTATAATTTGTTGCTTTTTTCTTTAAACTTCTGAGTTTCTGATGATTTCCAGTTCCCTTTTCTCTGAATTATGCAGTAGTTTATTTTAAATAACTTGCTTTCAAACTTTTCTTGGTTTCTAAGATAGGTGTGTGAGGCTAGAAATTTATTTACAGGACCATTTTTAACTGTATCTACAGGTATTTAATATGTCAGGGAAGAAATTGCAAGGAGACCACATATGTAAGATCTTTATGATGGAAAGGAAAGAGCACCGTGAGCCTTCTTCTGTGGGGAGTAGGACTGGGAAAGGCAGAGAAGAATCCCCCAGAGCAGTGATGGTGAACCTTTTAGAGATCAGGGACCCAAACTGCCACCCAAAACCCACTTACATATTGCAAAGTGCTAACGCTCCAATTAACCTGAATATTTAGTTTTATTTTAGAAAAAGCAACTCATATATTAATATCTTATTAAAAAATTAATGAAGTTTATTGGTACATTTTAGATATACATTATGATCACATTCATCATAGAGAATTTGTACCTGTACACGGTATATCTTGATTCTTCTTTTTTTCCCATTCCCATCTCCTCCCTATAACCCATCTTCTCCTTCTTTACCAAAGCTTTGTTTCCAATTTTAACTTCTTTCCTCATTTTTTTGTGTTAAGAGAAAAAGACAACAACGTGTGCCGAAGTTTTGCCATCACTGCCCTAGAGGATAATCAGATAAAACTTGTATGTGCACAATTGTTAATATTTTAATAATTTATTGCTTATCTACGTACTGTGATTTCTTCAGATTTACTCCTTTTTAGGAAATTTATAATAGGCAAAATTAATATTGTGTACTGCAAGTTCAGAAATGCTTTTATGCTCCCAAAGTCAATGAGCTGCATGTTGCTGTATGGAAAAAATTTTCTACAATATATAAAATGTTCATCAAGAAGTATTTCATAATATCCCAATTTTGTCTCTCCCTCTATTGGTCTTATTGTTCTTATGTCAGAAGATTTTTGAAAAGAGCAGAAAGAGGAATGTAGAGTATTTTGAAACTAGATGTTATAGGAGAAGCTAGAATTCATTAAATTTTACTATGAAAGTTTTCTCTTTTGAGTTGTTAGTGTATTTTGGTCCTTGTACTATCTTACTTGAAGGATATAAGGAACTGAACCTTTACCAGAGATATTAAAATCCTATTTTAAGGTAAGAGTATTAGCTTACAATACCAGAACTATAAAATTTCTACATATAACACAAAGGAATTGAGAAATATTTTGTATGATATTATAGACAATGTATAATTCACATACTGATTCAAATCAGAAGAATAAGAGAAGACTGTTTTTCTTCAAGCTGTAACTACACTTGATGTTACTTAAAAGGAAATCTAATAAGGTCTACAAGTTCCAACTGAGCATTCTCCTTTTAAAAAATCTTCCTTCACTTTAACTTTGGTGAGTACAGAGATTCTTTTCTAATCTCATATAAGGTTCTCTTTCCCCTCCCCTATCACACACAGTATTTCTACACTAAGGTTGTGTCATACCTCATTAACTTCACAAAAGTGTGGCCTGGACTTGATGCCTTTTATATCTTTATTTGATATACATTATGCTTATTCCAAATAATCTCCTCTTCTAACCCGGGAACTCCAGTCAAGAAGAAAATAGTGGGAGTTGAGTTGGCAGTAGAGAGCATGGTGATCTGAATGAAACGTCGCTCCCCTTCAGTAAGTTCCTGCAGTAATACATTCACTGAGTCAAAGCTGCTCTTGCCAGGAGTCGTGATCCTTGCTTTGCTTACTATACATCAGGCAGCCCTTACAGCTACTTTAGAATCAGCTCTTCTCTTTCATTTTCATTTTGAATTAAACAAACAGAGATTCAACTTGCTTAACTCATTAAATACAAGGAAACACAAGTTTTTCTGATCCAAAGTTTTTGTTTGTCTGAATATACAAAACTTAGCATGTGCTGTAAGCGGCAGGGTTGAAACTAGAATTAGTGAAGTAACTTGACGGAAAATACAAGAAGGGTGACAGAAAGTTCAGCAAACAGAAAAACAACAATTTTATGCAACAAAAATCAAACAATAGAAAAAGCTGTGACAAACAAAACCTCAAAATTCCGACAAAAGACCAGAGGTCCATAAAAACCACGTTAGACTTGAAGGCAAATGATAAAAAATGTGCCTCTTGGCACATCCCAGTTGTTCCTTCCTTTGAGCAATTTCTTTCCCTTTCTTATTATCTATTGTACATTTTGGGTTTTATTTACTCTTTCATGTTCTTATACCAGGGAGATAATATGATGTTTACACATGAGGGTCCGATTTATTTCACTTATGAATATGGTTTCTACTTGCATCTATTTACCTATAAAAGCCTCTAGTTTATCTTTTTATAGCTGAGTAATATTCCATTGTATAAAAATGCCACATATTTTTTATCCATTCCTCAGTTGATGGGCATTTGGATTTTTTCCAAGATTTAACTATAGCAAATTGTGTTGCTATAAACTTGGGTGCACATATATTGCTGTGGTATGATATTTTTAATTTTTCTTGAAAAATACTCATAAGGATAGGTGGTATAACTGTACTGCTGATGTCTGATGGTTTATTGAGGGGAATAGTTAATGAAAAGTTTTTAAAAAATATTTTGATCAATTTTTGTGTGCTTAAATATGGTAATCTGAGCAACTTATGTGCAGACAACAATTTATAGTATAACAACCACTGGTGAATTCCTACCATCCTATTGAGTGAAACTATGTATTGTCTCTGTTTTTTTACATTAATATTTTCTTCTTCCTTTTAATGATTTGATGAATCTTCTTATATCTGGTAGTCTGAGCAACTTCACTGAAGAGAGCAATATGTAATCTACAACCATTGTTAACCCCTATCACTTGGTTTGAAACCGTGTATCATTTTTAATGTCCTTGCTTGTTTGTTTGTATTTTGCTGTTGTTCTTTTTGGGTACTATTTTCTTTATAATAGAATAAATGTGCCTCTATGCACATATTTTTATACATACTTTAATATTTTTTCTCTAACATAAAAGTATGTGAAAAATATTAAACTTGAAAATATTTATATTAACCTGAAATACTTTACATTTTAATGTTTTATATTCTCCAAAATAGATGTTATTATAATTTTACTGTACTTGAAGTTAATTAAAATAACCTGTAATTACTCAAAATAATTTAGAATTCTTATTTAGTTAAGAGAAAATTTCAAGTATGGCAGTTCTCTCAACTGAAAATGAGATGAGCACAAATGCAGATGTGCAAAATATTATTGATGAAACCGCTTCCATGAAACCTCGGGCCATACAGTTTTCCATTCCTGTTAGGATCCTATGTGACTTGGCCTGGTAGTGGTGTTTCTATTAAATTTTGTTACTTTATTAACTATGGGATAAAATGATACTACTTTTTAAAAACATTGATTAATCTAGTATTTCTGATGATTGGGGAGGCTTTTGGGTTCCCCTTAATATTTAGAAGTGGCATGAGGTCTACTTTCTTACCACACTCCTGACCCTTAGCAGTTTATCCATGGTATGTTTCACTATGTTAACATGAATGAAACCACAAAGAATTTTCATGACTCTGAATTATGGAGCTATAATTTAATTCTCATTTTTATTTTAAACATTCTAGTTTAAAGAAAACTTATTGCTCCCAAATGTTCCTTCTTTCATCTGAGTCTATATTACTCCTGAAAGCCTGGGTAAGCAGGAGAGAGGTTCCTCCTCTTTCAGATTTCCACTCCAACTTCTCCCAATTGCTCATGCATCTTCCCCTTTCTCCAAGTCCTTACCTGCTATCCACAGGAACAAGAAGTTACTTCCTCCTCACAGAACCCTATGAAAAAGAAGAGAAGTGAAAACACACAAATTTGGGTGATATATATATATATATATATATATATATATATATTTTTTTTTTTTTTTTTTTTGCGGTACTGGGGATCAAACTCAGGACCCTGCGCTTGCTAGGCAAGCGCTTATTCCACTGAGCTATATCCCCAGCCCCAGGGTGCAATATAAAGGCAGCCTGGCAGGTGGGATGACTTTGTGAGACACTTGGTGGGGGAGAATCTAATACCAGCTCTTTCTGGCAGGAGGAAGGTAGAATTTAAATGGCTTCTCCCAGGGGATTGAATACTCAAGAATAGAATCTTTGGCCTCAATGGGATCCCTTAACTCAACACATAAAAATAATTTATCTGTTTCTTCCAGAGCCAAATACATTTGAATAAATTTTTTAAAAGAACATTCTTGTTCATATTTTCACCCAATATTTTCTACTGTGAGAAGACTTCAGTCTATTAAGGGGAAAGGGAAATAAAGCAATGTAGCTGAATAGTTAATGCAGCCCAACACAAGGAGGGATTTATTACATACATTATCTAATATTATCAATTTAGGGTTCCCATTTCTTTAGTTGCATGAAAAGAAAGGCTCATTAAAGTGAACAGAGATAAGCATATAATATTGTTTAATCATTTAAGCAAGAAAGAAAAAAGGAGTAGAAGAACACCCAAAAGCATGAAAATGAATTTTCAATAAACAGAATTTCTTGGTACTTTCTGAAATAAAATATAAATATGGAGTGGCTACTGGCATTTTTAATTAGCAAATTCATTTTAGTTTAATAAGTATGATGGATATATACTATGTGCTGTCCTGATATAGCCCTGTGACCTAGTAGTAAGGAAAACAGACACATTGAACTTCAACTTGCTTTTGTAGATAGATGTGGAACATGAATAGGATATTGCCACAAGTACTTAACTTGGGAAGTAATCAATTTTTAGAAATATATATTTAGTTAATAAAATATGTTTTAGGAAAGAAAGAGTGCTGCAATGATTGCACATATTTATTGAGAAATACATTCTTAATACGTATACTTGAAGAACAGATGCATATTAGATATTAGTGTACTATTATGTGGTTTCACAGGAAGAATTTCTCATTTACATGAATTTCATAATAACTGCATTAGTACTGGAAATAGAGAACATCTTTATTATAATGTAGCCATTATTAACTCTTATTGAACATTAGTGTCAACTAGGAAGCTTTTGAAAAATATGCTACAGAGTTCCTAGAGCAGGTGGTCCATGAACTGCTGGCACTGTGGTTTATTTCAGGGCTTTATGTGTGCCCTAACCTTCTGGAGGTCACAGAAACAGGCGGTCTGTGATCACTGCCAGTGCAGCCCACATCTGGCTCCTGTGTGCACCCTGAGCTGCCTAGAGACATGGCACTAGGTAGTCCACAAACTATTAACCATTCGATTCATGCTTGGTTTCTGCCTGCACCCTGAACTACCTGGGGACACAGGACAACTGGTCTGCGATTGTGCCACCAGTGCAGCCTGCTTCTGTGTCATACTTATGCCCTGAGCTGTGAGGGGACACTGGATCAGACAGATGTACAGCCATCAGCTGACATCACAGTTCGCCTGTGAGACGCAGGAGTAGTAGGTACACTTCATCATTTGCTGGAAAACCCCAGACTAAACAGCACATTTCAGTGGGCACTAAGGGGCAAACCTGACCACAGGAAAACGAGGGATGTAAGCGACCTTTGCTGAGCTGCCAAAGAAGAGGGAGACTGAGTGTTCCGTCTCCAGATTGAAACATGACAAGATGAAGTTCTAAAACACAATCTCAGAACTCCACCCCACTCAGAACAAGTCCAGGAGATATTGACATAGGAGAACTTGGAAAACACACTCCAGATGTTGCTGAAATGATTATAATAGAAGTAAAGAAACAACTCCATCAGGCCGTAGAAGAGATTAGATCATAGATAATCTCTCAGGCAAAAATGAAACGACAATAATAATGAAAGAATTGCTCAGCATATCTAAAGAAGAAATACATTAAAAAATAGATGAGCATAGGCAACTCATGGAAATGTTAAATGAGCAATATAGGAATGAACTAGAATGCATGAAATAGATTCAAAGAGATTTCCAGGAAATCAAACTTAAATTGAAAGCTGGAAGAAGCACTTGAATGAAGCCAAAGATAGAATTTCAGATCTTTAAGACAGCATAGCAGCTATTGATTGAGAGCTAGTGAAAGAAAGGATGTCTTAAAATCATCAAGGAACAAGGAAAAATCAATTCAACAGCTGCAAGATGAGGCAAAGGGAAATAATGTAAGAGTAATAGGAGTCAATGAAACAGCAGGAGGCAACACAAATGACATCAAAAGAATATTGGCAGAAATAATAGCAGACAATTTCCCAAGCATGGAAACAGAACCTGAATTACAGGGAAAGGAGGCATATGGAACTCTAACTAGTCATAACCAAAAGAAAACTACACCCAGACTTAATAATGAAGATCCCAGATATGCAGCAAAAGAACAGAATACTAAAAGGTGCTAGAGAAAAGAAACAGATCACCTATAAAGGAAAGCCCATGAGAATCATGGCAGAATTCTCAAAACAAACCATCCAATCAAGAGTAGCTTGGAGCAAAGGACTACAGGTCCTGAGCCAAAACAGCTTCCAACCAAGATGGATGTATCTTGCTAAACTATCCTTCAAATTTAACAGAGAGATAAAATATTTCCGTAACAAAGAGCAACTAAAGAAATTCGTGAGTGCCAAACCATCCTTACAAACAGTACTGAAAGATATTCTAGACAGAGAAAAGGATGACCGCAATTTCAAAAACAACGATACAAAGGAACCCTCAAATAGAGCAAGCAATTAAACAGGTAGAAACAGTAGGAAACCAACAGCAAGTAAATAACATGACAATGATAAACCACTGTTTATAAGTTGTAACCATTAATGTAAGTGACCTCAATTCACCAGTCAAAGAAACAGACTGGCAGAGCGGATTAAGAAACAAAATCTCACAATATGCTATATAAAGGAAACACATTTTACTCAAAGGGAAATCCATAGACTGAAAGTCAAAAGAAGGATAATTTCTCCATGCAATAGGCACTCAGAGAGAAGCAGATGTAGCTATTATGTTTGCAGACAATGTAAACTTCAAACCGAGAACAACTGAAAGAGATAAAGAAGGTCACTACATACTTGGTAAGAGAAAAGTACAAAAGGAAGAAATAGCAATCATAAACATGTATTCACCAAGTATCAGAGCCCCAAACTATGTGAGGTAAATCTTAACAGACACAAAATACCTAATTAATAACACTATTGTGATAGGGGACATCAACACCCCTTTGACACAAAGAGGTAGGTCAACTAGACAAAAAATCAGCAAAGAAATAACAGATCTGAATCAAATCTGAGAACAAATGGACTTAGTAGATGTATACAGAATGTTCCACCCCATGACATCAGAATACACATTTTTGTCAGCTGCACATGGGACTTTCTCTAAAATAGACCACATTCTAGCCCACAGAGCATACCTAAATGCAAAAGAATTGAAATTATCCCATGCATACTATCTGACCACAGTGTAATGAAACTGGAAATTAATGACAAATGGAACTCGCAAAATTCTATAAACACTTGGAAATTAAATAACCACCTCCTGAACAACCAATGGTCACAGAAGAAATTAGAGAAGAAATTTAAAAATACCTATAAACAAAAATATACATACAACTTACTGGAATCTGTGGAATGAAATGAAAGCAGTCCTCAGAAGGAAATTCATAGCAGTGAACTCACACAGAGGAAAACAGAAAGAGGACAATTAAATAGCCTAATGCTGCACCTCAAACTTTTAGAAAAAGGATAACATGTCAAGTCCAAAGCACAAAGATGGGAGGAGATTATAAAGATCAGGACAGAAATTAATGCAATTGAGATGAAGGAAGCCCTGCAGAAAACAAATGAATCAAAGAATTGGTTCATTGAAAAAAAAGATAAAATTAGTGAACCCCTACCCAACCTTATCAAAGAAAGAAAGGAAAAAACTCAAATTCATGCATAAGGAATGAAAAGGATGAAATCACTACAGATCTTACAGAAATTAAAAAGATCATTAAAACCTACTTTGAAAATCTTTACTCCTATAGGATACAAAGCTCAGAAGAAATGGACATATTCCTAGATATGTATGAATTACCAAAGTTGAATCAAGGAGATATAAAAATCTGGAACAACCCAATATCACTTAATGAGATGGAAAACATGAGTAAAAACTTATGAACAAAGAAAACTCCAGGCCCTGGTGGATTCACAGCAGAATTTTATAAGAAACTCAGAGAAGACTTAATACCAGCACTCCTCCAACTATTCAGTGAAATTGAAAAGGAAGCAATTCTCCCTAAGTCATTTCTGGAGGCAAGTATTATACTGATACCAAAATCAGAGAAAGACACAACCAAGGAAGAGAATTACAGACCAATCTTGCTAATGAACATAGATGCAAAGATACTCAAAAAAAATACTAGCAAATACAATGCAGCAAATCATCAAGACATTCATATACCTTGACCAAGATAGATTCATTCCAGGAATGCAGGGATGGTTCCATATTTGCAAATCAATAAATGTTATACACCGTATCAATAGAGCCAAAGACAAAAACCACTTGATCATCTCAATTGATCAGAAAAGCTTTCAACAAAATCCAGCATACATTCATGATAAAGACCATACAGAAAATAGGAATAGATGATCTTTACCTCAATCTGATCAAAGCCATCCATGATAGACCAAGAGCCAACATCATACTAAATGGATGAAAACTGACAGCTTTTAGTTTAAAATCAGGAACAAGACAAGGATGTCCACTGTCACTAGTCTTATTCAACATAGCTCTGTAAGCATTAACGAGAGCAATTAAGAGAGAGAAATAAAAGGAATAAGGATAGGAAAGAAAAGTAAAATTATCACCATTTGCAGATGACATGATACTTTACATGGAAACCCCCAAAATCTCCACAAGAAAACTTGAATTAATCAACACATTCAGCAGTGTAGCTGGATACAAAGTTAACACTCAAAAATCAATAGCATTCCTATACACAAGCAACAAACAGACTGGGAGAGAAATTAAGGAAACAATACCTTTCACAGTAACATCTAAGAAACTGAGATATTTAGGAATCAATCTAACAAAAGAGGTAAAAGATCTATTCAGTGAAAGCTACAGTACTCTGAAAAATGAGATGGAAAAGGACTTCAGTAAATGGAAAAATATTCCTTGCTCGTGGGTAGGAAGAACTAACATTGTGAAAATGGCCACAGCACCAAAATTGTTGTACAGATTCATTCCAATTTCCATTAAAATACAATGAACTTTAAAATACCACGAGCATATCTCACAGATGTAGAGTAAACATTCTTTAAATTAATCTGTAACCAAAAGGGACCCAGAACAGCAAGAGCAATCCTGGCAACAAAGACCAGTCAGGTGGAATCACAATCCCTGGCCTGTAATTATACTACAAAGCTGCTGTAATAAAATCAACCTGGTACTGGCTAAAAAACAGACGTGAGGATCAATGGAACAAGACTGGAAGATGTGGCCACAACCACAAACACACTCAGCCACCTAATCTTTGACAAAGGGGCCCAAAATCTCACATGAAGAAAGACAGCCTCTTTAATAAATGGCACTGAAATAATTGGCTTGCCACTTGCCGCTTGCCGATGACTGAAAATAGATCCACGTCTACCACCATGCACCAAACTCAAGTCAAAATGGATCACAGATCTCAATATTAACACAGAGCATTAAATCTATTGGAACATGAAGTAGGTAAAAACCTCAAAGACATAGGGGTAGGCAGATAGTTCATGAATGAAACCACAAGAATCAACAACAGGGATCTCATCCTACTGGAAAGTTTCTGCACATGTAAAGAAATGACCAGCAAAGTAAAAAGAATACCCACAAATATGGAAAAAATTTTAGCTGACTGTCCCACAGCAAAGGTCTTCTATCTAAAACATATAAAGAATTAGAAAACATCAGCCCCTCCAAATTCAAAGACACAATCCAGGAATGGGCATCTGAGATGAATACACACTTCTCAGATAAAGAAATACAAATGGCAAATAAAAACGTAAGAAAATATTAAACATCATTTGTCACTTAAGAAGTGCAAGTTAAAACAACATTGAGATTTCATCTCATCTTAGTAAGAATGGCTATCAATAAGAAAATAAACAGTTAAGAAATGTTGACGAGGCTGTGGTGAAAAAGGAACTCTTCTCCACTGCTTGCAGGAATGCAGACTGGTGAAATCACTGAAAATAAGCTTGGAGATTCCTCAACAAACTGGATCTACAGGTCCCATTCAAGGCAGCTATTGCCCTTGTGGGTATTTTCCCAGAAGAACTGAAAACATCATAGCACAGTGATACATGTGCACCCATCTTTATAGCAGTGCAATTTGTCATAGCTAAACTGTGGAAGCAACACAAATGTCGATCCACTGAAGAATGGATAACAAAATTGTGGTGTTTTTATACAGTGGAATATTATTCATCTATAAAAAAGATAAACATGAGGCTTTTACACGTAAATGGTCACAACTAGAGACTGTACTATTAAGTGAAATAAATCAGATCTCTTTGCATAAGTAACATATTGTCTCACTAGTTTAAGAACCTATATGAGTGAATAAAATTTAAGAGGTATGATAGACATTGTTAAATAAAGGAAACTGCTCAAAAGTAAAGAGCACCTGGGATGAGGGAAAAGAGAAAAGAAGGAAGAGGAAATTATGTACATATGCATATACAGGATCACTAACATAGTTGTACTACTGACTTCTATTGCTTTACTGAAAGGATCTGTTAATGATTAATTTTTTGATCAATTTTGCATGTCTCTATTTGTTTTCTGGAGAAACCACTTTGAAGATATCAGTATGTAATACAACAACCATTATTAATTTCCTAACACTTTGTCTGTAATTCAGTATAGCTTGTACTGTTATGCTATTTTGTAAATGGATGTCTGTTTGTTAAAAAAAGTTACATTCACTCTAAACCGATTGAATTATTGGATTTCGTCTCATTTGAGTTTCACATAGAATATGCGTTAAGAATCACTGTTAAAAGTGTAATAATACTAAAATAGCATTCCGGAGAGTTTTCTTATTAGTTTTTCCAAAATTGTTTAATTCCTTGGAATATTTGATAAATTTCTCTAGGTTCCTCAGATGTACAATGAATGTCAGGATGAAGTATAGAAGATAAAAAAGTAAGTGGAACAAAAAAATTATCTTAAAAATTCTTTTGGTTTCATTATCTGAAAGATGAACCAGTAGATAGCCAAGCATTGCCTTGTACATAGGTGCCACATTTTCTTTATCCAGTCCTCTGCTGATGGGTATACAGGTAGCTTCCAGGATTTAGTTATTATGCATTATACTTCCGTTAACATTGGTATACATACATAACTGTAATATGATGTCTTAAGATATTTGGGAAAGATACCTAGAAAAGGGACAGCTGGGTCATGTGGATTTTGTAATTTTCCTTCCTCGAGACATTTCTATACTGATTTCCTTTAAAATTGTATTAGTTTACCTTTCCACCAAAAATGTAGGATGATTCCTTTTTCATGACAGCCTTTCATTTGTTATTTTTTGATATTTTAATGATTGTTCTTTCCTATGTAAGATGGAATCTTAGCAAGGTTTTAATTTGGGTTCCTCTAATGGCCTGAGATGTTGAACATTTGTCATGTATTTGTCAATTGATTTTACTTGTCTGAGAAGTGTCTGTTCACTTTACTTGCCCATTTTTGAGTGGGCTTTTTGTTTTAGGGGGTCTGTGTTTTTGAGTTCTGTATATATTTTAGGTATTTGTCCTCTGTTGGAGGAATAGCTGGAAAATTTTTTGCATTTATGTAGTGGGTCTCATCAGCCTAATTGATTCCTAAGCTTTTTTAATTTGATGTAATCCTCTTTGTCGATTCTTGCTGCTGATTCTTGTGCAATTGCAGTTAGGTTTAGAATATCCTTTCCTACCCCTGTGACTTCTAGGATTTTAGCTATTTTTTTTCCAATAGATTCAATGCTTCTGTTGTAATATTTAGATCCTTGATCGACTCCAAACACACTTTGAATTTTAACATTACGTTAACATTACTGTTAATCATTAAATTTCACTTCAAAAGTCAAAGCTAACTCTGTATATGAAGGACTTCTGTGTAGACATGATGATAAATACAGATGATCACTGTACATTAAATGTATCTGGGTTGCCCGGGTATTTATCTGCTAAAATGCGAAGTTTAAGAAAGCAGCTGGCCATGGTGCTGTCATATTTGTAATGACAATGCTTTACAGCTTTGTTTTTCTGTCCCTAATGCCATCGGGACAAACCACTTTGGCCAAAAATAGACATGCCCATGCTGTTTGTATTCCACGTGATGCTACTTTGACAATTGGTCAGATAAAGAGCAATACATTCCACTTCATTTTCAAAATATTTCGCAACTCTTAGCTGGGATGTAGCTCAGTGCTGGAGCACATGTGATCATACACAAGAGTCTAGGTTCAATATGTAGCACTTCCTAAAAAATATTCTTCGAAGACAAAACTGGGAAGGTATTTACATCTTTAATATTTTGAAATTAGATAAAAAACCCAATTATTCATAAATCACATTGTAAAAATGTTATCCTTTACCATAAAATGGAGAGCACATATATATTGTGAAAGATAATAAGAAAAGAGTGATGTTTCTGATGTGATGCTATAAATTATAACTACTGTATTTCCCCAAAATGCTGTGTATACTTTAGAAAGAAGGTTGTCTTACTAGCTCAACTTTCTTCAGAGTTTTAACTATAGATGCTAGGAGTCTTTTGGTGTCCAGTTTTGACTATTTGTACCGGGACTCATAAAAAGTACTCTAACAATACTGTTAAGAGCTTTTTGGTTAAACTAAACATCTGCTGCTGTTAGTTGTGTTTTGTATTTTCCCTTGAAAACTTCATAACTGTTGTCTGGTGTTCAGCAACTGAGGAGTGGGAACTCCGATTTCCAGAACTGCTTCCCAACGTGTAAGAAGGATGGATTAAACATCTTTGGAGCAAGGGGGACACTGTGAGTGGGATTCATGGAAATGCATCCTTTACTGTAATAAATTTTTAAAATTAAAAGAAAATAATTTTAAAACGTGTCACTTATTAGTTGTCTTTGAACTTTAACCCTTGGTAGGAAGAGTTGAGCTCTTACATTTATCCCACTGTGTGTGCTAGGCCCAGTACAGAACAATTTAGTGAGATACTTTCTCAAAACAAAAAAGGGGCTGGGCATAAGCTCAGTGTGAAGGTCCTAGATTCAATCCCCAGGACCCCCTGCCCCTGACACAC
Source organism: Dinomys branickii (assembly GCA_004027595.1). Taxonomy (NCBI): domain Eukaryota; kingdom Metazoa; phylum Chordata; class Mammalia; order Rodentia; family Dinomyidae; genus Dinomys; species Dinomys branickii. The sequence goes on from PVLD010011399.1 coordinate 28,087, forward strand.
ACACACACACACACACACACACACAGAGCAGCCTCATTTCTTTGAAGTTTAGATCACTCTTGAATCATTGCTTTTAAAATATTATCATAAAACTCATTTCTGCCCTGTTACAGCTCCTAGAATTTTGCTCTTATTTTTAAAACTTGTGTTCTGTTATTTATCTCGTGAGTTTCTGAAAGGTCAAGTTTACCCTGTGGCTAGAATTTCAGGGGAGTGCAAGGCCCAAATGAAGAACGACGATCTGAAGCATTTACAGAAAATCTGAACCCTACACTTGTGCTCAGAAAATGTTTGGCTTAATGGCTATGACCAGATAAGACCCATGGATTTAATGTCTGGGAGAGAATTCTCCAAGGATAATGGAATTGTTGCAATGGATACTTGTTATGTTCCTCCACAGAGCTGCTTTGAAATACTCTTCTTGCTGCACCTTTGCAAACTCTTCATGTTAGATGGCAGCAAATCAGGGAAAGGCACAGTTCCTAAATTATCAACAATCACACCACTGAACAAATTATATTTTTTGCCCCTTTTGCTGTTGCACAAGTCAGATTTTAAACTTGCTGTGTAGTAAAAAGTACATTTGATGATCTTTGAATATATATTTATATTACTCACCAAGAGGCTAAGTACAAAAGTACATGTGTAGTGCAGGTGTAAAACAAATGCACTAGAAAAAATAATTCTTATTTGCACGGTTTGCCAATTCCCATGGTAAAAATATTCTGATTATGGAGACCTTAATCTACTGCTTTGACATCGCTGAACACAAAGTCTAACGCGGTGTGTGTACCGTGGCATTTGCAGATGATACCTACGGTCCTGGGACCAGCACACTGCAGGCCCCGCTGTCTGATGGACACTTGCCCCATCCTTTTTATTTATCACCACTTTCCCGTGACTCCCATCAGGCTTCTGTCTCCATTTTCCTCTGAACTTTTTCTATCATTTTATGCAACTGAATTTTTTAAAATATTTTTTTGCCTTTCTCTGATATCAATATAGTTACCATGAGGCCCTTTTCAGGAAATGCACATGTGGGATCCTGATCTGTGTAGCTGCTCATAGACTGAGAACCTTCATTTATTTACCTTATTTCTTTGGTAGGGAAATGATCCAGGCAGTCTTTTATTTTTGAAGCCTGAAGTTTTATGGAAAGCCATGTGTGTTTATCTTTGATTTTTCTATGGAGAAGGGAACAGAGATTTAATTGAATTCCTAAGCAACTTTTGTGCAAAAAAAGCAGATGAACCTCTGATCCAAATTTCCTTGCACTTTGCTTCATGATCATGTCTTGTTCTGCAAAGTTCACATTCATTATATTAAATAAGCAAACATACCCAATTCTTGAAACTTTTCTTTTGTTCCTACAGCACTGGATAGTGACTTAAGCTTACATGGCATGAACTCTATTTCTACATTTTGCATCAGAGGATATCCTTAAGTAAGCAAGACTTAAGGCCACCACACTTTTAAGGACATGATGCAGATTCCCAGAGATGCAGTTCTTATTTTTCATGCTTTGGCATCGTGTAGTACACATTTGAATGGATGGCATCTGAGATACAGACAGCTGGGATTAAAATTTCAATTATGATCCACATTGTGTGAGCTACATATCTCCAGAGCTCATTTTTGCATGAGTATATATTATAGTTATTATTAATGATATGTATTTCAGTGGGCTTATATTAAATGTATGAAGATCATGTTCTAAAAGTAGTCAGCATTTCTACTACAAAGCAATTAGGAAATGTCAGTTGATATGAATATTATTTTAACACTTCATTGCTATAATATTACATGGGCTACACATATAGCTCAGGATCCGAAACACTTGCCTGGTAAGTTCAAGGTCCTGAGCTCAATTCCTTGCACCAAAAAGCTCAGTTACATAAATGTATAATGATACAATTTTCCTTACTGGATTGCAAGCTTCTAGGTTATTGTGACCTAAAGGAGTATCTATTGACTACTGTTAAATTTCCTTTCTTTGGAGTTAAAATTCTCAAATTATATTACTCTTATGGCAGAGAACAAAATGATGTGTATTAAATATTATTAAATAAATGAACAGATTCAACTGACAGTAATTCACTGGGCTCCTCTTTTACAATGAAAATAACCTACAACTGACTTGTGCAACCTTAACAATCTCTACTTTGTAAGGAGCAGACTAAGTACAGCCTTGCAGATTTGCTTTGTTTTTACACTATAGATGATGGGATTGAGCACAGTGGGCAAAAGGAGGCATACAGTGGCCATCATCGAATGGACCACTTTGGGAACTGGCTGACTATAGCGATACACCAAAGACAGGCTTATCATGGGGAAGTAGAATACACCAACTGCTCCAATGTGGGAGACACAAGTGCTGAACACCTTGTACCTTTCTTCAGGAGAGGTGATATTGAGGACAGAGTGAATAATCCAGATATAAGAGAGAGTGATGCATGGTATATCTACTCCTGTGGTCAGGAAGAGACCTACTAATCCACAGATGCTATTTGCCTGAGTGTCTGAACATGCTAATTTAATCACATCTGGATGATAACTGTATGAGTGGGAGAGGACATTCATTCTGCAGAAAGAGAGAGGCTTAGGGAGCAAAATCAGTGGTAGCATTATGAACACAGTACGTAAGGTCATGAGGAGACCCATCTGAATAATTCTGAAGTTAGTGAGAATTGTAGTATATCGGAGAGGGTTACAGATTGCCACATAGCGGTCGAAGGCCATAGCCACTAACACTCCAGATTCCACTTCAGTGAATCCATGAAGAAAAAATATCTGGGTGATGCAAGCATTTAGACTAATTTCTCTTGCATCAAACCACAGGGAAGCCAAAGTTGTAGACACTGTAGTAAGTGTCAGGCCCAGATCCGTGGCTGACAGCATGGAGAGGAAGTAGTACATGGGCTCATGGAGACTATGCTGGGTGATGATGACGAAGAGGATGATGCTGTTCCCAGAGAGGGCAACAGCATAGAGACATCAGAACGGAATGGAGATCCAGGCCTGGGCAGACTGGAAGCTAGGAATGGCAGTCAGCAGGAAGGTTGGAGATTTAGGTGTCAAGTTGCTTAGTATCTTCATGTTCTCCTGGATTTGTAGTATTTGTTTTCACAATGGTCACATCCTACAGAAGTAACACATTATAATATTATAGAAAAATATGTTATATAGTTATTTTTAATAAAAATTACCCAATGTAGTATGTAAGGTCTGCTTTTGAAGTAAACATGTAAATTAAATTATAATATTAACTTACTATTCATAATTGAGGATATTTATCAAAGATAGAACTGCTTTGCCCTTAACAAGGAAAGTAAGTGTATATAATTTTACATTTGAATGATGATACTTTTTGTATGGACCACCTTTTAATCTCCATCAGACACTATGAATCAAAACTTAGTTAAGAAATACCATTGCATTCCATTTTGAATGTGTTGTGTTGCAAAATGAGTAGGAGAAATCCACTTAAAGACATACATGAGCCAGGTGCAGAGCTGAGTGTGTGTCTTGGTTACTCATCTTTCATTGCTGACACCAAATACCCAACACCCAAAGTAAAGAGGGGAGGGTTTATTTAGCTCACAGTTTGTGGAAGTTTCCATCCATACTAGGCTGGCTCCAAGGCAGAGTGGCACATGGCAGAAGGCAACGGTTCATGGTGGCAGAAAACAGCAAAATCAGTGAGAGCAAAAAGGAAAAAGGTAGCAAGTCCCTTTTCCCTCCTTACATTGTATGCTGGCTCTCTTCCCTGCCCACACCATGTCTGTGCCTTCCTCTTGCAGAGGCTTAGGAAGTAGAACTGCTAAGTCACTTAGCCAAGTCTCTAGACACTTCAAGTTGACACAGTGTACCAGCTGTCACAGTGTGTAAACTTTCAGGCACAGTTGTTCCCTATTTTTGCCAGGGATGCAGGTTTGAAAGTTTTCATTGCATGGGAATCTTTTCAATCCTACTGTTTGTGTGAACAAACTCGAAGAGCAGATTTATGACAGAAATCAATGAAGACATTGCTCTGTAGGAGTTTTTGGAAAGGACTTTGTGCACTAAAAGTGATGAAAGTAGACAGCTTTATGGGAGCCTCAGAAATCACAGAACCTGAAGTGATGACTGGGTCCTACCTGAACAACAGTATCAAACATCTTGAGCAGTCAAATCTTGTGAAGATTGAAAATTCAAGTGCACCTTATAGTATTTAGTCACCCTGGCATAAGTAGTTGAGTAGATGGATGAAAATTGCAGCCTGCTACAGTGGTTTGTTTAATGGATGGAAAAGAGAGTAGTAAAGTGTGGTGTATTTTATTTCTACAACCTGGGGAATGAAGGCAAGCTGACAAATAAACCATGATTAAAGAATTCTGTGAAGTGTACGAAAATTTTTTATGTAAAATCTTAGAAAAATAGATAAATTTATCAACTAAGGTAAAGAAACAATAGACGGTGAGAGATTTACTATTTGGAGTGAGAGGAATTAATTGATATGTAAGATTTCATAACAAAGTAGGGAGTGAGTGAAGATGGGTCATGGTAGTAATCTCCATAAAAAAGACAGGGGTGATCACTTCCATTGACAGCCTAGAAGCAGCGGCAAGTGAGTAGCTTGATGAAGAGTTATGTGAGGGAATTATCAATCCATGTCTCTGTGAATCACTAAAGAATGATGTAATATTGTTGAAGTGCAAAGTGCTGGCTTCAGGATATGGTAGAAAGTTTCACTACAAAAGAAACGTGTGAAGCAAGTGATGGATATACAGAAATATTATAGATCTTTTAGGTAAATTATAAAATTCTTTTTAAATATTAAGTTTACATTGCTAAGATAAATTTCAGTAAGACAGAATCAAATGATAGCAATAGTAATTATTCCACTCTTAGTACTTTCCAATCAAGTTTCAACATACTAAGTGTGCAATTTGCTTTTGGAAGCAAATATCGTGTAATAAGTACATGTTATCATTGTTTGCTCTGCTAGTTTTTTATAGTTTCCCTGCTCTAGGGTCATGGCTCATAAGAAATGGACACCAAATCTTTTTAATCTCTAGCTTCCTGGGTTTCTAGTCTATCTGAGAAAGAAACAATTAACACATTTAACCATAAATTACTAGACAATGCTATGAGTGGATAAGTATAGAGTAGACTCTCATTTTCCTGATCTTCTCTAAGCATCTGTAAGTATTTGTGAATAGTCAACAATGAAAGCACAAAGTCAATATAATGAATTCATCTCTCTATCTTACCCATTTCATGCAGAATTAGGAGTCTTTGTTGTCTTTGCTGAGAGTACAGTGTGCAGCTCTGAATCCATGAACTATAGAGTTGGAATTGAGCTGGGGGCTATTTAGTAAGCTATGGATCTCCCTGGGGCTGTGGTAAAAGACAAATCAAAACGTCTTTCTCAGTCTTAGTCTTTAAATATAGGGTAAGGCTGTAAAATCTCAGAAGAGTTTCTTCTGCTACCTCGTGTGTCCATTGTCCCCAGAGATTATTGAAAGACCAAGTGAAGAAAACAAATCACACATACAGAATTGGCTTTCTCTGTCCGTTTGCTCTTCATCAGTGGAGGCAAAGAACTGCACACAGGAAATATTTGGAAAACAATTGGATCTTTGCGAAAAAGATTTTCCCTTGTGGTCATTCCTTGGATACTATGGTGTAGCAGCTATTTATAATGTATTTCATTGTATTAGGTGTTGTAGGTAATCTAGAAAAATCATTATGACAATTATGACAATCCCTTATAAAACTAAAGCCAGAAATTTCATTTCCCCCCACTACTTCCCTCCTAGGTATCTTCTTAAAAGAATTCAAATCAACATAGTACATGCATATCAAAGTTTTTGGGTGTCTTTGGTGTTGTGTGAAAGTATAAGTTTTAATGAAAAAGGTAAAGTATGTCTTTGTATCTAGATGTTCATGTGAAGAGAAATGAGAAACGGAAGGAGGACAAGGGAGATTTCAGACTTCTCCGGCCAGCTGAGCCTGCCTCCCCGAGACAGTGGAGGAAGGGAAGAGTGCAAATTCACACTCCTCTGATCAGCTGCTCGATCACAAGCCAAAGTTTATCTTTCCGTATAGCGCAGTGGTACTCCACTGTGTGTAAAACGTGTTTTCTTTATCCAGTTACCTGTTGATGGATATACTGGCTCCTTCCAAGTTTTAGCTACCTTACTATAAACATTAACTTGCACATAATCTAAGAATCACATTTATTTCCTGTAGTGTTGAGAACCTTTCGATAACTCCACCTTTTTTGTCTTCCTTCCTAGATGTTTTATAATTACTCAAAACCCCAAAACATGGATGGAACTCTAGTGCCCTCTAACATATGTATATATATGTGTGTGTGTGTGTGTGTGTGTGTGTGTGTGTGTGTGTGCTGGAAATTGAACTCCAGACCTTGTCCTTGCCAGGCAGGTGCTTGTGCCACTGAGCTATATCCTTGGCCCTGCTGCTAGTACATTTAATCTCATTTGTGTCTTCATCCTAACCCTCCTCTTGATCCTTGCACAATGGGGCAAAATCAGCTACTAAGTGGAAGAATTTGCATATAAATTAATGGTATATTTTGCATTATATATTTCTGTGAAACTTCCTCTTACAGTTATGGATATCAGGCTGATAGTTATCACAGTTTGTCAATTGCCAAGCTGTGCTTGAGTCTTTTGTTATTGCCAACTGAACCACTTTAACCAGGTTGTCACATGTGCCATAGCAGTTCCCCTCACCCCTCGTATGACAACACTGAGATTGTAGGGAGTCATAACCATCATCATGGTATAGTACCAAAGGAGTGGGCCCAAAGTCAAATAGATAGCAACACCCAATATTAACATATTGGGAAGGTAGCTCCTTGGGGTATGCCTTTAGAAGACGTCGGGAGGAAGAGATGCCTCCTAGGAAAGCCTTGATGCCAGTGATAAGGCTATCTAACATAGGAAATCTACAGATATCAACACAAAAACAAAATAAAAAAGAAAGTGACAAGCTGAAGAAGCAAAGTGCAACCTTAAATGCCCAGCCCACCCAGGACGAGTTCAGAGCACAAAGAGATAGAGCAAAAGGGAAGCCAACAAATGCACCAACCTGAAATGATAGCCGCAGAAGGGAAAAAACAAATGGACGAGGCCATAGAAAAAACAGTCTCTAAGGTGCAAAAAGAACTGACTATGAAATTGACAGACACTAAAGCACACACAGATAAACAAATAGAGGAGGTCACAAAGATGATGGGAATCATGAATGCCAAACATAGAGAAGAAATGGAATCAGTGAAACAAATCAAAACAGATATGCAAGAGATTAAAAACTCCATTGAAAATATACACAGCAGATTGAATGAAGATGAGAATAGAATATCAGGTCTGGAAGACAGGAATATGAGTAGTGACTAGCAAAGAAAGACAGCATAAAAATCACAAGAGATCATAAAAATTGATCCAAATCTACAGGATGAAGCAAAAAAGAACAAGACAATATTGAATCAGTGAGAACACTGGAGGCGGCACAAAAGCCATTAAAAATCTTTTCACAGAAATAATCACAGCAAACTTCCCAAATGTGGATGAAGAATTTGACATACAAATAAGTGAAGCATATACAACTCCAAATAGCCAAGACCAAAATAAATCTATAACAGGTCACACAATCATCAAGATTCCAGACATTCAGCATAAGAACAAAATATTAAAAGCAGCTGGAGAAAAGAACCAAAGCTGGTGGGGTGTGGGGAAGATGAACCCTGCTTCAATGTTGGAGCGAGTGTAGACTGACACAACTACAGTGGAAATCAGTGTGCAGATTCCTTACACAACTAGGATTGGAGATCCCATTTGATCCAGCAATTCTTCTTGGTATCTTCCCAGAAGCTGAAAACATCACACCACAGTGATATATGTACACCCATGTATAGCAGCCAATTTTGTAGTCGCTAAATGTTGAAGACAATCAAAATGCCCATCAGTGGAGAAATCAATAACAAGGTATGTTTTTTTATATAGTGGACTACTACTACTCAGCCATAAAAAGGATGAATTGGAGACTTTTTTGGTAAATGGATGCTACTCGAGACCATACTCATAAATAAAATAAATCAGTCCTACATGTGTAAACATCATATTGTCTCAGTAGTGTGAGGGACTGAATGAGTAAACAGGTCCAAAATACACTTCTTACCTGATATATGTATATATATGGCACTACATGCTAGAATTGACAAAAGGGTTAATTGTATTAGCATACATGTGATATGCTATACTCAGCAAGTATAATTCAAGGGTTTTATCAGTATTATTCTTTACCTGATTAATACATCTGACAGAACATATATAATGAGTAGTTTGTCTCTTGATTTTTCGGCTAGATGTTTTTTACTTGTCTGATAGCTCGCACAATTTTCAAGGAAAAAGTTACATCTAATTTGTATTGTATCTCTGGTGCTCAGATGGTTGAAAGCCTAACTAAAATAAATAATACTATTTTTAACTTTGACTGTATCCTGACTTATAGCATGATTTAAAAAATCATTTTCTGTGTTTTCTGTATGGACTGGAAAATGATCCTAAAACTAACATAGCCACTATGAATGAAAATGGTCCTAAATACACTTGGGATTTATTCTTAGGTATGTCGTAAGTCAGAATTTTTTGGATCCAAATAGAGGTAGGTGACTTTGCAAATGAACACTGATTTATAATTTCCTTCTAATTCCACACACTAATCCCATCAGGCAGCTTTCTTTCTGCTACTTAAATTATCTCGCATGACACTATGATTTAAATTCCTTGCTCTCCATTTGACGTGGAGTGTGATGATGTTGTGGTTTTTCTTGCCTACTGGGCATCTGGACGGAAGTACAGTGAACGCGAGACATGAGGACGGCAATTGCACTTGCCAGAGCGTGACTGAGCCCTGGAAAGTGGGGGGGGGGTGTTTTGGTATAAGTGAAAAGCTGTCATAAAGAGACAACATTTTGATATTCGACTAAAAATCATTGACTTTTACACAGCTTGTTTTTGATTTTAATACGAATTCATCAGATTGTTCCTTACTTAAAATTGATAATCTTTGCCCACTTTTGTGATTACTAAATATATTTCTGTAGACTTTTAATATTATTTTAAATTTGTATAATAGGTATATCTGTAGGGTTAGCATGATATCTTAACACATATAGGCAATGCAAAATGATCAGATTCAAGTAATTGGTATATGAATTAGCTCAAATATTTAACACTGATTTGTACAGGGGATGTAAATATCTTTATTGTGAAGTTCAGCATATTTTATTAAAGAATGCTCTAATAGAAGAATCACTTGACTGTTCTAACTGTAGCCCTCACCTATCCTCAGCAAAATAACTGAGGGAAGCTATTTTTGATACATCCTCTCTCAATAGGTTCTCTAGGACAAGGGCAAACAGGTCCCCACCATGCCAGGATTGTTGAGCTCAAGTGACAGGAGAGGAAGGAGCTGGCTGAGGGTTGTGCATTTTCTCTGTTCCCTTGAAGGTAAATGGGAGAAGCAACTCTGCAAGGCCAGAATAAGAAAATACTGTTCAGCACAGTCTCCTCATTATCATCCAATACTGGGATCACTAGAAAACATAAAGAAATAAAATGGAGGGTCGAAACTAAATAAACTCAAAGTAGTTGTAGTATCTTGGTTGTACATAAACTTCTGTGGTCTCATGCTGACATATGCTTAGGGGCTGGGGATATAGCTCAGTGGAGCAAGCGCATGCCTGGCAAGGGCAAAGTCCTCAGTTTGATCCCCCTTACCGCACAAAAAATGAAAAAGAAAAAAATGACATATGCTTAGAGAGGGGTGATAATTTGAAACGTCTGATATGCGGTTACTGATTTTTAACTGGACATGCACAAAAATGTGGAAAGAATGGGGATTATATATTGTTTGAGAATTTATTGGATGCTTATTTTGGGGCAGTTGATTGATGGTTCATTTAAGTTTCACTTCATTATGACGTTATGGAAGTGTGCTGTCTCACCTTAGCATCAGTGAAAACAGTAGAATGAAGTCAAAGAAGCAGAGTGATGTTCTGAAGTGAAAGAGCTCACAGTTGCAGAGGTAGATTGAAGGCATCTATCTGCCTGATCCTAGAACGCATGGCTTCTGCAGTAACCTAGCTATGGGCTGGTATGTAGAAAGGCGATTATCTAAAACATGAGTATTTGCGTTCTGAATTTTTACATAAGTACAATATCATATTTGACTATATAATCACTTGTGGATGTAACTGTGGGCACCATCTTTCTCAAGTATGATAATTAAATGGAGACCTCCCTTGTCTTGTAATGCAGGGAAGATTACTTCCACTGTCCTTACTGTGAAGTCTGTGAATCTTATGTGCAGATATTTTGTGGAATGGAAAAATAACAAAACCTTCTAATATTAACTTCTTTCTCATGTAAACTAAAATGTATGTCTGCTACAAATTAGTTCAAAATGCCACATTGAGCAGTATATATTTTAAGTTTATTTTCTTTTAAAATCTAGCACAGAGTTATCTAATAGTTGTGCACAGAATAGTTCCATGTTCATGTAAAATCATGGTAAATTAAACATGTAACCTGAGAGGAGAATCATACATCCCCCCCCCCCGCCGTACCTATGCCTTCTTGTTCCTCATTCTTTCCTCAGAGGAAATTGTGTCCCACAGCAAAATGTGGTATTTAGGGGTAAGCCCTGTGTTTCTTAATCTGGTGAACTCTTTACATTCCCCAAAGTCTCAGTCATTAGTTAATTCCCGAGTCAACAACTTTCCTTAACAAGTAGAGTCAAGGATGGGTTTCTACAAGGAGTGTGAAATATAAATTTAAGTATTTTCCTGATTGATCCCCTTATATGTCCCTCATCATTTACTTTCTCAGAAGCTGTTACCGCTCCAAGATGAATCACAAATATGTTTACCTGGCTCCCACTCCTTCCCTGAAGCTTGGTCTCTCATAGATGTGCAATGATTTGCGTAACGGTAACAGCCTACGTGAGGGATAGCAATGAACTTGAAGCATACACATCTATAATGGTGGGCCTGTTAAAGCTGGCTAGAAGAGGATATAGAGGAAAGATTTTTTTGGAAGTAAACATTGAACACATTGATGTGAAAGTCATGGGAATCTCCAATATATCTAGAGAGATAGCTCGGCCACATCCCTGAACTTACAGATCAGAAATACTTACTCCTGTTCATGGCCGTACACACAGCACCTCTGTCTATGACGTACCAGTATGAAATATTCCATGTGAATTTTTCAGCATGCCGTTCCTGAAACACAAAATCCTATTTCTCTATTTCTTTCACACACTGATATTTTTCCACACAACCATTTCATATATATGCAAGGTGTGCACGCATATATAGCAAATGACAGAGTATAAAACTAAGCATTGTTATCTAGACATAGGTAATATATGGTATTAGATATGAATATATACATATATGTGAATTCACTTATACCAGACTGCCTTTTAAAGAAAATCAATGTATAAAATTGTTTTGGAAGAGTCCATTGTTTCAGCTGTTTTCTTATAAATTTCCTTGGCTACAATGTTCTCATCACATGTAGCATTCCAAACATCACAGTCTGGAGCTATGCCAGTGTGACTGAGCGATTTCTGGAAAAAATATCACAGATGATGTTGGCTGCTTTTGCGTGTGCATAGTGATCAGGCTTATGCACATGTTACACATAATTACGTCAACACATTTGTACTTTTTCTCTGGGTTTAGTTGTGTAAAAACTGATGTGAAAAATGATAATAACAGGATACTGAATACCTGTACAAATATACTCATATTCTTTCCCCTCATCTATGATGTTTCCTTTCTTTCTTTCTTTCTTTCTTTCTTTCTTTCTTTCTTTCTTTCTTTCTTTCTTTCTTTCTTTCTTTCCCTTCCTTCCTTCCTTCCTTCCTTCCTTCCTTCCTTCCTTCCTTCCTTCCTTCCTTCCTTCCTTCCTTTCCTTCTCTTTCTTCTTTCATGCCTTCCTTCCCTCTGTCCTTCTTCTCCTTTCTTTCTTAAGGAAGGTGACCTCTAGGCATGATGTTGAAAGTAAACTTCACTTTTACCATGCAGAAGTGAAACAAAGATTCCTTACTTCATCGTCTTTTGTGCATCTAATTGTGATGCTCTCTCCATTATCTTTTCTACCATCTAGTGCTGTTGGACACATTTCAGTTCAATCAAGGGCAGTTGCAGAGCAGTGTCTCAGTTCATATCCTGCTTTCTTTTAATTTCTGGGAGGATTTAACTGATGTTAACATGGTTGGGAAGTCTGCAGATACAGCAAAAAGAAACCAAGCAGTGTGTGAGTGCTACTGAACAACAATTTTGATGAGTTGTGTCTCCATAAATTTTATATGTTGAAAACCTACCCTCAGTGCAGTATGGTAGAGTTTGTGAACATATTTGGGCTCAGCATCATTGGCGACAAAATTTGTTACTATGGCATCAAACTGGAGTACTGGAAATTCCTAATCATATATGACTGGAGTCCTGTTGTAACTGGGAATGTGGACACAAGAACATTTCCAAGAGTTTTCTTGCAGCACCTTTGAAAATCCTCTCACTTTAGATCGCAACAGAACATAGTGAAACATAACTCCTGAATTATCAACCATCATAACAATGAATAAATTATTTTATAATTTTTGGCCCATGTTGATGTCTCACACATTGTATTTTAAATTTTTTGAGTGCTAAAAACATCTTTATGAAGATTTAATTTATATTATTTCCTGGATTGTGAGATATAAAATACAACTATGTTCACAGGTGTGCTGATAAAAAGTATCCATTTTAGAAAAAAAATTCTCACTTGCAATGTTGACCAATGGTTTTCAAATTTTATGCAAAACCTCCTTATGTTGTTTTCAAGTACTAGCTTGATATCACTGAACAAAATAATGGAAATTGGATGCACACAATATGGTATTTTAGGCTGCTTCTGACTGAGTCCAGCACCCCTCACCCACCAGTGTTTGCGGGATTCCAGAATCATCCCTTTTATATATCAACACTCTCCCAGGGGACTCCCATCAGCCTTCCATCCCCACTTTCCTTTGAACTTTTTCTACCATTTTATGCACCATTCTTTAAAGAATTTGCCTTTTTGTGCAGCTAATGTAGTATTATTACTTGAAATCATGTGTTAGGAAAAACACATTTTTTATCTAATTCTGTATTATTGCTTATAAGCTGAGAACCATCAATTCTTTACCTTAGTATTTTGATAGGGAAAGGGAGCCGTGCAGTCCTGAATCCTGCATGGCATTTTTTTGAAGCCCAAAATTTTATGTAAATCATGTGTGTGTCTATCTTAGATTTTTGAATTTTCAGTGGAGAAGGCCAAATACATTATTTATAATTGCAAGGAAGCTTTGTGCAGAGAAAGTGTAAGAACTTTTCCTTGCATTTTACTTGATTATCATTTTGAGTTTTTGAAGTTTACAATTTTTCATATTTTCAATTCTCAAATTTTCATAAAGAAAAGTCCCCTGTTGAAACTTTTTTATTGTCTGTCCAGCACTGAATAGTGACTTATGCTTACATGGCATGAACTCTTTACTCCATATTGTGTAATGTATCATCCAAAACTTAATGTATGAAGGCCGGTACTCATTTAAAGACATGGTACAGGTTCCTGGAGATCTGGGATTATTTTTGGTGCTTTTGGAAATGTGTAATAGGGTTGTGAAAAGGATGCCATTTGAAATAGAGGAAACTAAAATTAAAATCTCAACGATGATCCATGCTAACTGAGTGGGCTTCATATCCCTAGGGCTGAATTTCCTCATCTGTATATATTTCAACTGTTACTAACATATATATGTTTGAACTGGACTATTTTGAAATATAAATGGAATAGGTCTTCAAAGCCATTAGTATGAACTTTAGTAAAGAGAAATCGGGAAATTTCAGTTGCTACAGCATTTGTAATATTTTGTTATGTTAATATTCCAATTTCCATTAATAGATGTTCAGATTCTTCAGACAACATGTACTCTTTTGTCAAAAACCAAAATGATATATATTAAATATTGTTAAATAAAAGAAAAATTCAATTTGACAGTAACATATTGGATTGCTTTTTAACTGTGAAGAAAGAAAACCTACAGCAGATTTCACTCAATGTAAAATTTTCTGCTTATTTTGCAAGGAGCAGACTAAGTACAGCCTTGCGGATCTGCCTTGTTTTTACACTATAGATGATGGGGTTAAGCACAGGGGGCAAAAGAAGATATACGTTGGCCATCATTGAATGGACCACTTTGGGAACTGACCGACCATAGCGATGAGCCAAAGACAGGCTTATCAGAGGGATGAAAAATACAGCAACTGCTGCTATGTGGGAGAAACACGTGCTGAACACCTTGTACCTTTCTTCTGGGGAGGCGATATTGAGGACAGAGCGAACAATCAAGGCATAAGACAGGGTGACGCATTGGACATCTATCCCGCTGGTCAGGAAGAGAACAACTAGTCCCCAGATGTTATTTGCCCGAGTGTCTGACAGTGTTAATGTAATCACATCTGGATGATAACAGTATGGGTGGGAAAGGACATTCATCCTGTAGAAAGAAAGACTCTTAAGGATCAGAAGCGGTGGTGTTATTATGATCACAGTACGAATAACAATGAGGAGACCCATCTGAATGATTCTGAAATTAGTGAGAATTGTAGTATACCTGAGAGGGTTACAGATTGCCACATAGCGGTCCAATGCCATAGCCACTAGCACCCCAGATTCTGTGAAGGTGAATCCATGAAGGAAAAACATCTGGGTGATGCACACATCTAGACTGATTTCTCTTGCATCAAACCACAGGGAACCCAAAGTTGTAGACATTGTGGTAAGAGTCAGGCCCAGGTCCGTGGCTGACAGCATGGAGAGGAAGTAGTACATGGGCTCGTGCAGACTGTGTTGGGTGATGATGACGAAGAGGATGATGCTGTTCCCAGAGAGGGCAATGGCATAGAGACAGCAGAACGGAATGGAGATCCAGGCCTGGGCAGACTGGAAGCCAGGAATGGCGGTCAGCAGGAAGGTTGGAGATTTAAATGTCAAGTTGCTTAGTATCTTCATGTTGTCCTGGATTTGTAGTATTTGTCTTTGAAATATTCCCACACTGTAGAAGAAACAAGTGATAATATCAGAAAATATATGTACTTATTTTAATAAGAGAGTTTCCAGTGTAATTTGTAGTGTCTCTCTCTTTGAGTTAAACCTAGAGTTTTATTGAGTTGGTATTTATTTAGCATTCTTAGTTAGGGACATTAACTGAAGATATAAAGGTTTTACCCTGAACTGCGGAAGAGATGTTTACTTAATACTGAATTTTAATGACAATTTTTCTTCCAGATAAGTATTTAAAGTCCATCGGACAGTGTGAAGAAAGATTTATATTGAGAAGTAGGAAGAAAATTTGATTTGGGAAGGGGAATAAAAGGACGAGGAATGGAAGGAAGGTAAAAGGACAAAAAAAAAAGAAGAAAAAATAAAGTATGAGCAACAAAGCTTTTGTAAGTTGTTAAGAGAAGAAAGGTGAAGGGAAGGGAGGGAATTGGGGAAAAAATCTTGATATATTATGTGCAGGTACAAATTCCCTGTGAGGAACATGGTCATTATGTATATCAAAGATGTGTGAAGAAAATTAATTTTACAAAATCAGTGCATTCAAATTTGCCATGTGTTCACTGAAAAAGAGAAATCAACTCAAAGTCATACCTCAGCCAGCAGTGGATACTTGTATATAAATTTCCAGGCACAGATGTTGCTCCTTTCCAGTAATACAGGTGTGAAAGTTGTGTTTCCCTGGGTATTACTCTAATCCAAGAGTGCAGGTGAACAAACTCAGAGAGCAAATTTATAAGTCAATGGAGAGATTGTAGGAGATCTTGGATAAAACAGTATTCATCTGAAATGATGAAAGTAGGGTCAGAGGTGATAGGTCCGTTACAGCGTGCCTGCCTGGCAAGCACATGCTTCTCAGTTTGATTCCTGGCCCTACAAAAATAAAGAAAGAAAAATGATGAAAGCAGACAGTTTTATGGAAACCATAGAAATGAGAAAATATGAGGTCATGACTGGGTTTTACCTGAACAACAGATCAAATTTACTGAACAGTCAGGTCTGGTGAGAACTACAATATTCAATTTTAATTTAGAACCTATTAATGACCCTGAAAAAGCATTTGACCTTGAGCGAGGAAGATTGCAACTTGCCACAGTGACTCAGCTATTAATAGCAAAGCAAGAAATGGCAATATGGTGTATTTTATTTCCAGAAAATTTGGAATGAAGGCAAGGTGATAAATAAACCAAGATCAAAGAATTGTGTAGTGTTAAAAATTTTAAAGTATAAAAATCTCAGCGAAATAGGAAAATTTATCAATAAAAGTAAGGGCGAACCACACTAGATGTTGAGAGACTGAATATGTGGAATAAGAAGGATTACTTGATACATAAGACTCTTTTTAAAAGTAGTAAGTTCTTGAAAATAGAACATGATAGTAATTAACCTCAAATAGACAAAGAATAGCGTTTACATTGACAGGAGAAATTGTCAAATGGGTAGTTTGATGAAGAGTTGTGTGAAGGAACTATTAACCAATGTCTCTGTGAATCGTTAAAGGGAAATGTACTACTACTGAGCAAGTGCAGTGAGGATTCGGTGATTTTCCCTACACAGGAAATGAGATTAGCAGGTCTACAGATATATGATAGAATCTTCAATTAATTTCTAAAATATTTTTGAAAAGTAATTTTCATTGTTAAAATAAATTCAAGGAAGACAAAATTAGATGATAGCAGTAATACTTATTATAATCTTAGTACTTTTCTAACAAGTTTTTAAGATGCTACGTATAAAGTTTACTTTGTAGGAACAAATGTCCCATAATATATTTACACTTTATCATTATTTTTATTCCAGTTTTCAGTAATTTGTTTTAAATCTCTAGCTCCCTGGATTTCAATTCTGAGAAAAACAATGAACATATTTAACCCTAAATTTTTAGATAATGTTATATGGCATGACAAGTGTAGTGTAGACTCTAATGTTGCCTAATTTTCTCTAAGCCTGTTTGAATATTCATGAATAGCTGAGTGAAACAGAAAGTCAGCACAGTGAACTCATCTCTGTACATTCTCACCAGTTTCATGTGGAGCAGGAGTCCTGTCTATATTTGCTAGGAGGCAGAGTACAGGCCGCAGTTGCAGAGCCATGAACTTTATACTAAATTGGAATTGAGCTGGGAGCTAATCAGTCAGATGTGGATCTCCCTCGGGCCTATGGACAAAGAATAATCAAAATTCCCCCCCTTCTCTAAATGTAGAGTGCGTCTGTAAAATGTCAAAAGGCCTGTGACTCCTATCTCATCTGTGAACTCCAGATAAAATTAAAATACAAAGAAAACAATAAGTCTTCCCTACCCAAGTGTTCTATATTGGTGGATTCACCCAACTGCAAATGGGAAACACCTGGAAAATAATTGAGTCTCTGGAAACATGCATATCGAATATTTTTTCCTCATATTCCCCAGACAATATTATGGCACTTGTTTACAAAGTATTTTAATGTATTAGGCATTATATGTCATAGAAAGTCATCAATATAGAGATTCTTTAGAAAACTAACAGTAGAAATTCCACAACTCACAGAAACTAAATCTTGGAAGCAGCTTATATATCTATCATCAGTTGAATGAACAAAGAAAATGTGCTGTTCATATACAATGGAGTACTACTCTGCCATAAAGAAAAATAAACTTGACCCATACCATGCCTAATGAGTCAATAAATGAACAATGCAGTTGAGGTGCATAAACTTGTAACCCCGTGAAAGTGAGATCCCAAAGAACCTATAAAATGCTTTATTCAATTTTAAAACTTCTACGTAAGACTTCTGTAGAACACAGTATGCATAAACCAAGCATTTCTCAATTACCAAATGAATTTGTTTTGTACACACTCACTCTATTTGTTCAAAATAAAATTAAAAAAATCTTTTCACAACAGTCTTAGAAGACAGAATTCTCATTAATATATTCACTGATTTAATATATAGAACACGATTTTTTTCTCATGATGGCTGACATAGATCCAAATTTTAAGGAAGGTTTTATTACCCAGAAAATCACTCACTTGCTTAATTATACCAAGCAAGAGACTGGAGTGATTTTTTTCCTCTGTCCTCTGGCAGGCTGTGGCCTCTCAGATTCTTGTTAATGAAATGACTTTATAATGTGAGATAAGATCCTGGCAAGTGGTCTTCATCATGCCATCTGATCAACAAGGCAATTGGAATGGTTGTGAGACATTGACTACAGGTTCACAAGCCTTTCCTATAGTGCCCTGCAATAATCCTGTTCCTGATCTGCTTGGTTCTAACTCCATAGATGATGGGGTTGAGCATGGGAGGCACCAGCAGGTAGATATTAGCAAACATGATGTGTACCACTTGGGGCACCTGATGGCCAAAGCGATGGTGAAGAAGGCAAAAAGTGTGGGAATGTAGAAAGCCAGGATAACACAGATCTGAGAAAAATATATGCAAAAAGCCTTGAAGCGAGCTTCACCTGAGGGCAGCTGCAGCACAGCTCTCAGAATCATCACATAGGAGACAGTGATGATAAGAATATCGAAGCCACCCACAGAGAAGGCCACAAAGAGCCCATATGCATGGTTGACTCTCGAATCAGCACAAACTACCTTTTTAGCACAGCCATGTGCTCATGGTAGGACCGGGGAATGACCCTGTTGTGGCAGAAGGGCATCCTGGAGATCAAGAACCAGAAGGGGTTCACCCACAGCAACCCTCTCCCCATTGCAGCCATCCCTAGCTTTGCTACCACAGATGTGGTCAGAATGCTGGATTGCCACAGTAGGAAGCACATGGCTACGTAGCGGTCCAAGGCCATAGTCATGAGTGCCCCACATGCCACAGACACAATGGCATGGATGAAGAACAACTGGATGAGGTAGACGTGATACTCAATCTTGTGAGCATGAGACCAGAGGGTGGTCAGCAATTTTGGCTGGGTGGAGGACAGGACCAGGTCAGTGATTGCCAGCATGGCCAGAAAGAGGTACATGGGCTCATGCAGGGTGTGATCAGTTCGAATTACATGTAGGATGGTGATATTGCCAGCAAGGGCTACAAAATACATGACACAAGCAGGATGAAGCACACGGGATGAGAAGAGTCGGACAGTGCAGCCAACATCAGTGCATGGATAACGTGTTCTCTGTCCTGAAGGAAATCTGCTTTACATAGATTTTAACAAATCTTTACAAAGATTTTAACAAACATTGATTTAGATCTTTTGGATTTCACAATTGCATAATAAAGCAGTTAAGCTCATTCATAAACCAGGACAATTTCAACTGCTACTGTTAATATATTTTTTCAAAATAAATGCACTTCATTATTATGCTTGATATCGATGTCATTCACTCTGGTGTTAAACCTCAGTGGCTGTACTTTTACTTGTTTCTTAAGTAATAATAACATTCTTGAAAGTAGAATCTGTTAAGCGAAAATGATCATGGTGAACAGTGTCATATTTTATGCTCTTCAATTCTTTTTTACTACCAAATTTTTACATGTGTTTTACCTTTCAAATTGGCCCACTTACACTTCAGTTAAATCATTTGAACAACCTTTCTGGACAGGAAAGCAGTGTGTTGTAAATACCATAGTAATTTATGGGATGATTTTTAGAGTACACTGGTTGCCTTGAGGGCTTATGCATGAAGATAAGAACTACTGCGCACTCGCACGCAAATACATTATGTTTCATGTATACTTCTCCTATATTAGATGGGTAGAAATATTTTTGCCAAAGACAAAATATAAATATAGTATTTTCAACTCTGTCAGCCAAAAAGCAACCAGTCCATGAAGAGATTGTAGTGTGAAAGCAACCATAGTCATTGAATAAATGTATGTCTGTGGCTTTGTTCCAATAAAATTTTATCTACAAAAACAGACAAGGTTCCGTTGTCAATCACATTACGACCTACAGTACATTTTTTGTAATCTATAGTGTTTTCCTTTCACACTAATGTATCTGCAAATGCTTTTTCAGAAGACAGAACTCCTTCTTTAAGAGATGTTGCTCAATCTTCCTCAGGCTTTCTTTTTTTCTTATTTTTTATTTTCTGATTTCTTTTCTTTGGTAGACTACGGAGAAAGTGAGAACTACATTTGCAGTTGTAGTTGGGGCCCTTACAGATGCTTGTTTTTCCCCTGCATTTTCCATTTTCTCTATGTAATCTAGTGTCTTCACTGTCAGAAATTCCTTTGTGTTTTCTGCCCATCACTGGGAACTGGACACATGCAGATTTAAAAGTATAAACCATGCTTAGTGGAACAACAGTTGATGAAGTTTTGGCCATTTTTGCCCAGCATGCTAAGTTTCATCATGGAAATCAGAGTTGTTTAGCTTGCTTTTGAGGGGAAAGAGGAAACTGTTTATTCACAACACAACAGGGAAGAGAACCACACACTCTTCCTTTTTGCCCCAAACTGGTACAAACACAAGGAGAAGTTTAGTTCTTAGAATCCAGAGTAGCTAGACCACAGAAGATACACCTCACAAAACAGAAAACCCAACATACCTCCTTATTCTGCCCACTCTATCCTGCTATTAAATACATTTTCCTATTGTACAGAAGTAAGAGCTCTTATGAGCATAGTGCTTAAGGAAAGCTTTTCAAACTGTGGCACTACATGAACCAAAATTAAACTTTCTGTGTCAATTTTTTTATTTTCCTCAAAATAGAATCTAGCTTGTAAAAAGCCTCTCCAGATACCTTGCTTTTTTTTTTTTTTTTTTTGAGGACAGTTGGTTATAAGAACTGTGTTCTCATTCTAAGCAGAGTTCCCCTTTTAACAATGTTAGTAGGTTTGAATCGAGCAATATACCCTGTATTCTGTGGGACATCTGTTCCCACCCCTCACGCAGGTATGGATTTTTCCATTACTCATCTGGATTGCTGAAGGCAGTCAAGAAATAAAAGGGTGGAGTGCTTTGAGGTCTTGTTAAACATCAGTTTTAGAGAAATTTTCTAAGAGTGAGATTCTTGAAAACAAGGTTTAGAGCAGGTAGGGTCCAGATTTAACCACTGTCAGGGAGGGCGTGTGGATAGTGGTAGCATGCCTGCCTCTGTGTATTCCTGGAAGCCTTTATTCTGGAGCTCACCTCACACGGAAGCTCCCTGGACATCGATCTCTGTCCCTGGGATTCCCAGGGAGTCCTACTTTTCTTCACACTGAATTGCTTGGCTTTCATTTTCCTGGAGATTCTGTGAGTCCTCCTGCTCTCTGGAAAGTGCAGAGGTGCCTGCAGTGTAGGAATTACTCACCATAAGTTTTGCTATTTGACCAAGCTGATCACTCCCATTGACAGTGTTAAAAGTCTCAGGACTTTCATTGGTAAAGACTGGAGCAGTGTCTATTTAAAGGAGAAACTTGCCTATCCATGCCCCAAGTACTGGCTGTCTCCTTCTAAACCCCATGGACCTGTATTCACACTGGCTTTCTCTGAGAGTAGAGGCTAAAGCTGGAAGCGTTAACCCCCAATGTGCATCTGTCCGCTGTATACCTGAACATGAAATGTGCGGTTGTCTGTATATTTGCATCCATTTTGTCAGATTTTCTCTCTCATTCTGTCTCTCTCTCTCTCTCTCGCTCTCTTCTATATATATATATATATATATATATATATATATATATTGCTATTTGAAAGTATTTTGATATTTCATGCTTGATTCTGAGAAATTGAGTGGTATATCAGTCAATATGTAAGCTAGTACCTGGACTTACCTACAAGTGTGTATATAAATCTGTGTACATATTGAAGAATAATTTTTTAAGTGTGTACTATTAGTGATAATATCATTGTGTGAATAGTGCCCACCTGGTACACCTGCTTTGTGAAGGCACCTGCGCAGCTGCATAGCTGGTAGTGAGGGCGTGTCACTGTGCACACACACATATCCATGTGTACACACACAAACTGTGCCTGCTGAGAATGTTCATGCTGTCTCGATCCTGCTTTACATACTAGTGTAACTATTGTTCCCAAGACCCTCCAGAGTGTGAGATTATCCAGAACAGGGAAAGGAATTCTAATGAAGATGTTGCTGTTGTTATTTCTAAAAACCTCTTAGGCACTCCTCACTCAAAGCAGCATACATTGTCTTGGGGAAAAAAAGCTCAAAATGTCCAAGGTTATCCAGTTTACATTAGTGAATATATGGTAGATTGTGATCATCATGCTTGCTAAGCATGTGGTATATGTTCAGATATTAACATAATAAAATCAAAGATACAATTGTTTCAAGAAGTTTAGCCTTACAGGAGATAAGCAAGTTTCCACTGCATTGTGGATCAGCCAGGGATGTAGCTCAGTGGTACTGTGCCTGCCTGGCAAGCACGAACTACAGAGTTTTATTCCTGGCATCAAAAACAAACAAACAAACAAACAAACAAAAAAAACAAAACCAAAACCAAAAATATTATGTTGTGGATTTGCTGAAACTACATTCCAAATTTGCTTTTATTTTAGCTTGCAAACAATTATTTGCCCAGTGTTTCATTTAATTTTGACATATTAACTCTCAGTGCAATGAATGCCATAGAAGGTTAATATCTTTTTGCTTTTTTCCCTCCCCTCCTCCTTTCTCATTCATTTCCTTCTAGAAAACTTTCTTTCCAACAAAATGTTGTATCTAGGGTTAAGAATTGTGTTTCTTCATCTACTGACTT
This sequence comes from Dinomys branickii, assembly GCA_004027595.1. Classification (NCBI taxonomy): domain Eukaryota; kingdom Metazoa; phylum Chordata; class Mammalia; order Rodentia; family Dinomyidae; genus Dinomys; species Dinomys branickii. Next base: position 50,892 of record PVLD010011399.1, read on the forward strand.
TCTTACATTCGCCAAAGATAATGTGATACCAGACTGTGTGCAAATTAATTCCAAGTCAAGTTAATTAATTTACAAGTGCATTCGAGGATGGCTTTTTAGAAGGAAGATGAAATCGAAATTTATTTTCCCTACTGATCCTGTTACATGTCCCTCATCATTTATGTTCTCAGCAGCTGGTACCTCTCCAAGGTGAATCGCCAGTATAGGGACCTGGCTCCCACTCCTTTCGTGAAGCCTGGTCTCTTGTAGATGTACAAAGGTTTTGGGTAATGACAATAGCCTTAGTAAGGGATGGCAATGAACTTGAAGCATACAGATCAATCATAGTGAGCCCGTTAAAGTTGGTCAGAAAAGAATATTGAGAAGAGATGTTTTTTGGAAGAAAACATTGAGCACATTGGTGTGAAAGTCATAGGACTGTCCAGTATATCTAGGGAGATAGCTCAGCCATATCCATGACCTTACAGATCAAGTGTACTTACTCCTGTTTATGGCCATGCTCACGGCACCTCTGTCTGTGATGTATCAATACGAAATACTACATCTGAGTTTTTCAGCATCCCATTCCTGAAATCCAAAATCTTATTTCTCTATTTTTTTCACACATTGATATTTTCCCACATATCTATTTCATATATATGGAGAGTGTACACACATATGTATCAAATGAGAGTATAAAACTAAAGATTATTATCTAGACATATGTAATATATGGTATTCCAATCAATATATGTACATATGTATGAATACACATATATCAGACTGTCTTTTAAAGAAAATCAATATATAAAATTGACTTGGTATAGTCCAATGTTAGAGCTATTTTCTTATAAATATCCTTGGCTACTATGTTCTCATCCCATGTAGCATTCAAAACATGACAATCTCCAGCTACTCCACTGTGACTGAGGGATTTCTAGAAACAATATCATAAATGTTATTTGTTGCTTTTGCATGTTTATGGTGATCAGGCTCATCAACATGTTACACATTATCACCTCAACACATTTGCAATTTCCCTCTTTAACTGTGTAAGAAACTGATGTGCAAAATGATACTGACAACATATTGAATACCTGGCCAAATATATTGTTCATATTCTGTCCCCGATTTACCATAAATCTTCTTCTTTCTTTCTTTCTTTCTTTCTTTCTTTCTTTCTTTCTTTCTTTCTTTCTTTCTTTCTTTCTTTCTTTCTTTCTTTCTTTTTCTTCCTTTCTTCCTTCCTTCCTTCTTCACTTTTCTTTCTTTCTTAAGAAAGGTGGGCTTCTAGGCATGATGTTGAGGATAAACCTCACTTTAACCAGGAAGAAGTGAAACAAGGTTTGCCTACTTCATTTTCTTTTGTGCATCTAAACGTGATACACTCTCCATTATTTTCTCTACCATCTAGTGCTTTTGGACACATTTCGGTGCAATCAAGTGTAGTTGCAGAGCAGTGTCTCAGTCCATATCCTGCTTTCTTTTAATTTCTGGGAGGATCTTACTGATGTCAACATGGTTGGGAAGGCTGTAAACACAGCAAAAGGAAACCAAGCAGTGCATGAGTGCTATTGAACAATGATTTTGGTGAGTGTGTCTTCCCAAAATTTATACGTTGAAAGCCTAACCTCAGTGCAGCACAGTACATTTTGTAACTTTATTTGGGCTCAGGATCATTGGAGACAAAATTTGTTACTGTAGCATCAAACTGGATCACAGGAAATTCCCTAGTAGCCTGCTCGATGCTGAGTCCAGCACACTGCCCCTGCCAGTGTTTGTGGGATACCTGAAACATCTCTTTTTATTTGTCAACACTTTCCCATGGGACTCCCTGCAGGCTTTCATCTCCATTTTCACCTGAACTTTTCCTACTCTTCTACATATGCAATCATTAAAGAATTTGCTTTTCTGTGCAAATAATACAGTTACCATGTGTTCAGGAAACACACACTTGGGATCTAATTCTGTGTTTTGCTGATAAGATGAGAACCTTAGTGTTTTGATAAGGAAAGGGAGTCATAAAGTCTTGCATCCACAATGACATTTTTGAAGCCTAACATTTTATGTAAATCATGTGTTTGTCTATCTTTGATTTTTCATTTTTCTTTGGTGAAAGACAAATACATGTATTTCTATTTGTAAGGAAGTTTTATGAAGAAAAAGGGGAAGAATTTCTTTTCCTTGCATTTCACTTCATTATAAGTTCTAATTTTCTAAGATTACAATTTTTCATATTTCCATTTCTCAATTTCTCTTAAAGAAATATCTCCTATTCTTGAAACTTTTTCATTGTCTCTCGAGCATTGGATAGTGACTTATGCTTACATGGCATGAACTCTTTACTCCATACTATATTCTGCATAAATTACGCTATGAAGGTCAGCACAGATTTAAAGACATGACACAGATTCCTGGAGGTCCAAGACTTATTTTGTGTGCTTTTGGCAATGTGTAATAGGGCTATGAAAAGGATGCCATTTGAAATATAAGAATTTAGAATTCAAATCTCAACCATGATCCATGCTAATTATATGGGCTACATATCCCAGGAGCTCAATTTCTTCATCAGTATATATTTCAACTGTTACTAACATATGTATATGTCACTGAGATATTTTGAAATATAAGTGGAATAGGTCTTGAAAGCCATTAGTATGACACTTAGTAAAGAGCAATCAAGAAATGTCAGTTGCTACAGTATTTTAAATACGTTGGGATAAGCATATTCTAATTTCCTTTAATAGATGTTAAAATTCCTAAGACAACGTATACTCTTAAGACAGTAAACAAAGTCATATTTGTTAAATAAAAGAAAAATTCAATTTGACAGTAACATGTTTGGATTGATTTTTAACCATGAAAAAAAAAACACTACATCAGATTTCATTGAATTTAATATGCTCTGCTTATTTTGTAAGGAGCAGATTAAGTACAGCCTCACGGATCTGCCTTGTTTTTACACTATAGATAATGGGGTTGAGCACAGGGGGCAAAAGAAGATATACATTGGCCATCATCGAATGGACCACTTTGGGAACTGACTGACCATAGCGATGAACCAGAGAGAGGCTTATCATGGGGATGTAAAATACAGTAACTGCTGCAATGTGAGAGACACACGTACTGAACACCTTGTACCTTTCTTCTGGGGAGGCGACGCTAAGGACAGAGTGAATAATCCAGGTATAAGAGAGAGTGATACATGGTATATCTACTCCTGTGGTCAGGAAGAGACCAACTAATCCACAGATGCTATTTGCCCAAGTGTCTGAACATGATAATTTAATCACATCTGGATAATAACAGTATGAGTGCGAAAGGACATTCATTCTGCAGAAAGAGAGAGGCTGAAGGATGAGAAGTAGTGGTGTTATTATGATCACAGTACGAATCATAAGTAGGAGACCCATCTGGATGATTCTGAAGTTAGTGAGAATTGTGGTATACCTGAGAGGGTTACAGATTGCCACATAGCGGTCGAAAGCCATAGCCACTAGCACTCCAGATTCTGTGACGGCGAATCCATGAAGGAAAAACATCTGCGTGATGCAAGCATCTAGACTGATTTCTCTTGCATCAAACCACAGGATACCCAAAGTTGTAGACATGGTGGAAACAAGCAGGCCCAGATCTGTGGCTGACAGCATGGAGAGGAAGTAGTACATGGGCTCATGGAGACTGTGCTGGGTGATGATGACGAAGAGGATGATGCTGTTCCCAGAGAGCGCAAGAGCGTAAAGAGAACAAAACGCAATGGAGATCCAAGTCTGGGTAGACTCGAAGCCAGGAATGGCAGTCAGCAGGAAGGTTGGAGATTTAGATGTCAAGTTGCTTAATATCTTCATGGTGTCCTGGATTTGTAGCACTTGCTTTCACAATGGTCACATCCTACCGAAGTAACATATTATAATATTATAGAAAAATATGGTATATAGTTCTTTTTGAAAAAACATTACCCAATGTAACGTTAGGTCTGCCTTTGAAATAAACATGTAAATTACATTATAATATTCATTAACTGTTCTTAATTGAGGATATTTATCAAAGATAGAATAGCTTGGCCTTTAATATGGAAAGTACATCTATATAATTTTACATTTTAATGATAATACTTTTTGTACTGACCAACTTTTAACCTCCATCAGATACTATGAATCAAAACTTAGGCAAGAAATATCAGTGCATTCAATTCTGAATGTGTTGCGTTGCAAAGTGTGTAGGACACATCCATTTAAAGACATGAGCCAGGTGCAGAGCAGAGTGTGTCTTGGTTTCTTTTGTCTCATTGCTGAGAGCAAATACACAACACCAAAAGGAAAGAGGGAAAGGTTTATTTAGCTGACGGTGTGAAAGTTTCAGTCCATACTAGGCTGGCTCCAAGGCAGAGTGGCACATGACAGAGGGCAACAACTCACGGTGGCAGAAAACAGCAAAAGCAGTGACAGCAAAAAGGGAAAAGGGAGCAAGCCCCTTTGCCCTCTTGACATTTTATGCCGGCTCTCTGCCCCGACCACACCATCTCTGTGCCCTCCTCTTGCAGAGGCCTAGGAAGTAGAACTGCTGAGTCACTTAGCCAAGTCTCTTGACACCTCAAGTTGACACAGGATGGCAACCGTAACAGTGTGTAAATTTCCAGGCACAGTTGTTCCCCATTTGTGCAAGGGGTAAAGGTTTTACAGTTTTCATTCCATGGGGATCTTTTTGATCCTACTGTTTGAGTTGAGTGAACAAACTCAGAGAGTAGATTTCTGACAGAAATAAAAAATGACATTGCTCCGTAGTTTTTGGAAAGAACTGTATCCACTAAAAATGATCAAAGTAGACAGCTTTATGGAAACCGTAGAAATCAGAGAACCTGAAGTCATGACTGGGTCCTACCTGAACAACAGTATCAAACATCTTGAGCAGTCAAAGCTTGAAAATTCAAGTGCAGCTTATAGTATTTAGGACCCCTAGAAAAAGTAGTTGAATGGACAGACGGAAATTGCAAACACTACAGTGGCTTGGCTCATGGAGAGAAAAGTGAGTAGTAGGGGGTGTGGTCTATTTTATTTCTAGAAACTTGGGAATGAAGGTAAGGTGACAAATAAACCATGACTAAAGAATTCTGTGAAGTGTATGAAAATTTTGGAAATATACAAAATCTTAGAATAATAGATACATTTAATGATTAAGGTAAAGAAACAATAGATGGGAAGAGACTTACTATGTGGAATGAGAGGGATTAATGGATACATAAGATTTGTTAAGAAAGTAAGAAGTGAGTGAAGATGGGTCATGGTAGAATCTCCATAAAAAAGACAAAGGTCATCACTTCCACTGACAGCCTAGAAGAAGTAGCAAGTGAGTAGCTTGATGAAGAATTATGTGAGGGAATTTTCAATAAATGTCTGTGAATCAGTAAAGAATGATGTAATATTATTGAAGTGTAACATGCTGGCTTGAGGATAGGGTAGAGGATTTCACTACAAAAGAAAGATGTGAAGCAGGTGATGGATATACAGAAATATTATAGAGCTTTTAGTTACATTGTGAAAATTCATTTTAGTAGTAAGTTTACATTGCTAAAGTAAATTGTATGGAGACAGAATTAAATAATAGCAAGTATAATTATTACACTCTTAGTACTTTTCAATCAAATTTCAAAATCCTAAGTGTGAAGTTTACTTCGTGAGGGTAAATAGCCTGTAATAAGTATGCACGGTATCATTGTTTGCTCTGCTAGTTTTGTGTAGTTTCCCTTCACCAGGGTCATGGCTCATGAGAAAGGGACATCAAATCTTTTTAATTTCTAGCTTCCTGTATTTCTAGTCTCTCTGAGAAAAAAAGAAAACATTAGCATATCTAACCATAAGTAATTAGACAGTGCTCTATGGGTGGCTAAGTATAGTGTAGACTTTCATTTTCCGATTTTCTCTAAGCCTCTTTAAATACTTGTGAATAGCCAACAATCAAAGCACAAAGTGAACTCAATGAACTCATCTCTCTGTCTTACCCACTCGATTCAGAATCAGGAGTCTTTGCTGGAAGGAGAGTACAGTGTGCTCTTCTGGAGCCATGAACTATAGAGCTGGAATTGAACTGGGGGCTATTTAGTAAGCTGTGGATCTCCCTGGGGCTGTGGTAAAAGACAAATCAAAATGTCTTTCTCTGTCTTAGTCTTTGAATATAGGGTGAGGCTGTAAAATCTCAGAAGAGTTTTAAATACTTCCTCATGTGTCCATTGTCCCCAGAGACTTTTAGAGGGCCAAGTGAAGAAAATAAATTATATATATAGAATTGGCTTTCTCTATCCATTTGCTCTTGATCAGTGGAGTCAAACGACTGCACATAGAAAATATTTGAAAAACAATCGAATATTTGCCAAAAAGAACAGCACATATTTTTCCTTGTGGTCATTTCTTGGATAATATGGTATAGGAGCTATTTACAATGTATTTCATTGTATTAGGTGTTGTAGGTAATGTAGGCAAATCATTATGATGATCCCTCAGAAAAGTAAAGCCAGAAATTTCATTTCCTGCAACTATTTACCTCCTAGATATCTTCTTAAAAGAATGAAAATCAACAAAGTACATGCATACCAAACGTTTTGGGTGTTTTTGGTGTTGTGTGAAACTATAAGTTTTACTGAAAAAGATAAAGTATGTCATTGTACCTAGATGTTCATCTGAAGAGAAATGAGAAATGGAAAGGTACTGGGTAGATCTGAGAGTTATCTGGCCAGCTGAGCCGGCCTTCCGGAGTCAGTGGAGGGCTGGAAAAGTGCAAATTCACGCTCCTCCCACCAGCTGCTGAATCACAGGTCCAAGTGTATCTTTCTTTATGGCACAGTCGTACTGCACTGTGTATAAACCATGTTTTCTTTATCCATTTACCTGTTGATGGACATACTGGTTCCTTCCAAGTTTTAGCTATGCTACTATTAACAATATTTTGCACATAATTTAAGAATCACATTTATTTCCTGTAGTATTGAAAACCTTCTGAGAACCACATTTTTTTTCCTCCTTCCTCCATGATTCACAATTACCCAAAACCTGGATGAAAATCTAGTGCCCTCTAACATTGCTCCTAGTATATATATATATATATATATTTTTTTTTTTTTGTTTTGTTTTGTTTTGTTTTGTTTTGTTTTGTTTTGTTTTCTTTGTATTGGGAATCTAACTTCAGACCTTGTGCTTGCCAGGCACGCTCTTGTGCCACTGAGCTATATCCCTGTCCCTACTCCTATTATATTTAACCTCATTTGTCTCTCCATCCTTTTCCCAACTTCTTGATCCTTGCACAGTGTGGCAAAATCATGCTATTAGGTGGGAATATTTCCATATAAATTAATGGTATAAGGTATAGTATATATTTCTGTAAAACTTCCTCTTACAGTTATAGATTTCAGGCTGATAGTTATCACAGTTTGTCAATTGCCAGGCTGTAGCTGAGTCTTTTGTTATTGCCAACTGAACTACTTTAACCAGGATGTCACATGTGCTATAGCAGTTCCCCCTACCCCCCCCCGTATGACAACACTGAGAATATAGGGCGTCATAACAATCATCATGGTCTAGTACCAAAGGAGTGGGCCCAAAGTCATATAGATAACAACTCCCCATATTAGCATATTGGGAAGGTAGCTCCTTGGGGTACACCTTTAGAAGACATCCGGAGGAAGGGATGCCTCCTAGGAAAGCCGTGACACCAGTGATAAGGCTCTCTAACACAAGAAATCTACAGATATCAACACAAAAACAAAATAAAACAGAAAGTGACCAGGTGAAGAAGCAAAATGCAACCTCAAATGCCCAGTCCACCCAGGACAAGTTCAGAGCACAAAGAGATAGAGCAAACTGGAAGCCAACAAATGCACCAACCTGAAATGATAGCAGCAGAAGAGAAAAAAGAAATGGACGAGGGCATAGAAAAAACAGTCTCCAAGGTGCAAAAAGGGACTGATTATCAAAATGAACGACAGTAAAGCCGACACAGATAAACAAATAGAGGAGGTCAGGAAAATGATGGGAATCAAGACTGCCAAACATAGATAAGAAATGGAATCAGTGAAACAAATAAAAAAAGATATGAAAGAGATTAAAAGCTCCATTCAAAATATACACAGCAGACTGAATGAAGACAAGAATAGAATATCAGGTCTGGAAGACAGGAACATGCCTACTGTGCATGAAAAGAAAAACAGGTAAAACCCTGCAAGAGACTACAAAAGAATCAACCCACCATCTACAGGATGAAGCAAAGAAGAACAAGACAATATTGAATTGAATCAGTGAGGACACTGGAGGCAGCACAAAGGCCATTAAAAATTTCTTCACAGAAATAATTGCAGAAAACTTCCCAAACGTAGGTAAAGAAATCTACACACAAATAAATGAAGCATATACAGCTCCAAATAGCCAAGACCAAAGTAAATCTATAACAGGTCACACAATCATCAAGATTCCAGAAATTCAGCACAAGAACAAAATATTAAAAGCAGCTGGAGAAAAGAACCAAAGCTGGTGGGGTGTGGGAAAATGAACCCTGGTCCACTGTTGGTGCAAGTTTAGACTGACACACCTACAGTGGAAATCAGTGTGCTGAATCTTTACACAACTACGGTTGGAGGTCCCATTTTACCCAGCTATTCTTCTTTTTGGTATCTTCCCAGAAGAGTTAAAAACATCACACCACAGTGATATATGCACACCCATGTTTATAGCAGTCAAATTTGTAATAGCCAAATCTGGAAAACAATGTAAATGACCAATGTTGGAGAAATCAGTGGAAAGATTTTTTTTATATATATATATATAATGGACTTCTCAGCCGTGAAAATGATGAACTGGAGACTTTCCAGGTAAATGGATGCAACTTGAGACCATAGCCATAAGTAAAATACATCAGAACTATAGGTGCAAACAGCATACTGTCTCACTAGTGTGAGGGACTGAATGAATAAACAGGTCCAAAATATACTTCTTATCTGATATATGTATATATGTGGCGCTACATGCTAGAACGGACAAAAGGGTTAATTGTATTAGCATACATGTAATAGGAATAACAGTGCCTGTACTCAGCAAGTACAATTCAAGGGTTTGATCAGTACTCTTTACCTGATTAATGGTCTGCCAGAACATATGTAATGAGTAGTTTGTGTCTTCACTTTTCTCCTAGATGTCTTTCACTTGTCTGACAGTTTGCACAATTTTCAAGGAAAAAATTACATCTAATTTGTATTGTACCTCTGGTGCTCAGATGGTTGAAAGCCTAACTAAAATAAATAATATTATTTTTAACTTTGACTGTATCCTGACTTATAGCATGATTTAAAAAATCATTTTCTGTGTTTTCTGTATGGACTGGAAAATGATCCTAAACCTAACATAACCACTATGAATGAAAATGGTCCTAAATACACTTGGGATTTATTCTTTGGTATGTTGTAAGTCAAAATTTTTTGGATCCAAATAGAGGTAGGTGACTTTGCAAATATGAACACTGATTTACAATTTCCTTCTAATTCCACACACTAATCCCATCAGGCAGCTTTCTCTCTCGTACATAAATTATCTCGCATGACACTGTGATTTAAATTCCTCGTTCCCAATTTGATGTGGAGTGTGAGGACGTTGTGGTTTAGTCCTCCTAGAGCAGAGCAGCTGGACATCTGGACGGAAGTACAGTGAACGCGAGACATGGAGGACGGCAGCTGCACTCATCAGAGCGTGACTGAGCCCTGGAAAGTTGGGGGGGAGGAGTGTTCTGGTATAAATGAAAAGCTGTTATAAAGAGACACTATTTTGATCTTCGACTAAACATCCTTGGCTTTTACACAGCTTGGTTTTGGTTTTAACATGAATTCATCACATTTTTCTTTACTTGAAATTGATAGTGTTTGCCCACTTTTGTGTTTATTAATTATATTTCTGTAGACTTTTAATATTATTCTAAATTTATATAATAAGTATATCTTTAGGGTTAGTATGATATTTCAACATACACAGACAATGCAAATGATCAGATTCAGGTAAATGGCATATGAATTAGCTTGAATATTCATCACTCATTTTTACAGGGGATGTAAAAATCTTTATTGTCAAGTTCAGTGTGTTTTATTAAAGAATGCTGTAACAGAATAATCAGTTGACTGTTCTGACTCTAGCCCTCACCAATCCTCAGCAAAATAACTAAGGGAAGCTGTTTTTGATACATATTCTCTCAATAGGTTTTCTAGGACAAGGGCCAACAGGTCCCCACCATGCCAGGATTTTCGACATCAAGTGACACTAGGGGCAGGAGCTGGTTGTGGGTTGTGCATTTTCTCTGTTTCCTTGAAGGTAAATGGGAGAAGCAACTCTGTAAGGCCAGAAAAAGAAAATCCTTTTCAGCACAGTCTCCTCGTTATCATCCAGTAGTGGGATCACTAGAAAACATAAATAAAATGGAGGGTCAAAACTAAATAAACTCAAAGTAGTTACAGTATCTTGGTTTGACATAAACCTCTGTGGTCACATACTAACATATGTTTAGAGAGGAGTGATATTTTAAAGTGTCTGATATGAGGTTGCTGATTTTTAACTGGACATGCACAAAAAGGCAGAAAGAATGAGAGTTATAAACTGAGAATTTTTTGGATGCTTATTTTGGGCCAGTTTATTGACAGTTCATTTAAGTTTCACTTCATTATAAGGTTATGGAAGTGTGCTGTCTCACCTTAGCATGAGTAACAACAGTAGAATAAAGTCAGAGAAGCAGAGTAATGTTCTGAAATGAAATAGCTCAAAAGGTGCAAAGGTAGAAAGAAATCATGGAACTGCCTGATCCTAAAATCCATGGCTTTTGAAGTAACTTGTCTATGAACTGGTATGTACAAGTGAGATTATGTACAATGCGTGTATTTGTGTTCTGACTTTTTACATAAGTACATTATCATATTTAATTATATAATCACTTGCTGATGTAACTATGGGCACCATCTCTTGCAAGTATGGTAATTAAATGGAGAGCCCCCCGTTTGTCCTGTCATGCAGGGGATATTACTTCCACTGCCCTTACTGTGAGGTCTGAGAATCTCATGTGCACGTTTTGTGGAATTGAAAAATAAGAAAACTTTCTAATATTCCCTTCTTTCTCATGTAAACTGAAATATATGTTTGCTGAAAATTAGTTCAAAATGGCATATTGAGCAGTATGGGGGCTGGGGATATAGCTTAGTGAAATAAGCGCTTGCCTAGCAAGTGCAGGGTCCTGAGTTCGATCCCTAGTACCGCAAAAAAAAAAAAAAAAAAGAGCAGTATGTATTTTAAGTTTATTTTCTTCTAAAATCTAGAGCAGAGTTATTGTAATAGTTGTCCACAGAATGATTTGACGTTTATTGAAAATCATGGTAAATTAAACATGTAACCTGAGAGGAGAATCATACATGTTTTTCCTCCCTTCCTTTACGTATGCCTTCTTGCTCCTCATTCTTTTCTTTGAAGAAATTGTATACCCAAACAAAATGTGGTATTTATGGTTAAGATTTGTGTTTCTTCATCTACTGACCTTTTTACATTCCCCAGTGTCACAGTGATTAGTTAATTCCCAAGTCAGAAACTTTACTTAACAAGTGAAGTCAGAAATGGCTCTCTACAAGGAGTGTGAGATAAAAATTTAAGTATTTTCCTGATTGATCTTCTTTTATGTCCCTCACCATTATATTCTCAGAAGACGTATAATGATTTTGCATAATGGTAACAGCCTATGTGAGGGATAGCAATGCACTTGAATCATCCACATGTATAACTGTGGGCCTGTTAAAGCTGGGTGGAAGGGGATATAGATGAAAGACGTTTTTTGGAAGAAAACATTGAACACATTGAACACACTTCGAAGATATCAATATGCAAAGCAGCAACTATTGGTGTTTTTCTTTTTTTTTTGTCTTTTGCTTTTTGTTTTTTGTGTTTTTCTGCTGTTGAGAGGATTAATTGTCTGACCAATTTTGCATGTCTGTATCTGGGTTCATATATATACACTTCGAAGATATCAATAGGTAAAGCAACAACCACTGTTGAGTCCATGTCACCTTGTCTGTAAATCAGTTTTGATTGTACTATTTTTTATGTTAATTTGTCTCTGTGTGTTAATATGTTTTTGTGCTTTTATTTTTCTAAAAAAAAAAACATTGAACACATTGGCTTGAAAGTCACAGGACTCTCCATTATATCTAGGGAGATAGCTTGGCCACACCCATGACCTTACAGATCATGTGTACTCACTAATGTTGATGGATGTTTTATCAGTCAAGGTTTACTAGAGAAACAGATTTAACACAAGATATACAAATGTACAGCAAATTACCTATTTGGCTTACAATGGTCAGCTACAGGGTTAGATGAGGAAGTGTGCAGAGGGTGTCTGCACACTGCAGATTGAAGAGCTCAGGCCTGGGGCCTGGAGCTCACTGAAGTGTCCGTGCAAGTCTTTATCAAGGGCTGTTGAATCTGGGATGAAATGCTGATGAATCTTCGATGAAGGTTGGAGAGCCAACACCAAAATGCTGAAGAGTCCCAGGTGGAAGCGGAAGAGTCTGCAGCGGAAGCCAGGAGACGGCCAAGCTGAAGGTGAAGACTGTAGCTCCTCTGAAGAACTCACAGCCAGTCCATCCTCAAATCCTTTTAATAGTCTACCAGCTCTGGGGAGGTGGGGGGGTGGTCCTCTACACCCACACCTTCTGCATGCCTTCCTCTTGCACAGGTTTAGAATGAATACATGATACTATACATGGAGGACCCCAAAAACTCCACAAGAAAACTCCTGGAATTTATTGACAAATTCAGCAGCGTAGCCGGATACAAAGTCAACACCCCAAAATCAATAGCATTCCTATACACAAAAAACAGACTGAGAGAGAAATTGAGGAAACCATACCCTTTACAATAGCAACCAAGAAATTGAAATACTTAGGAATCAATCTAACAAAGAATGTGAAAGATTTATTCAGTGAAAACTACAGAACTCCGAAAAAGGAGATCGAAGAGGATTTCAATAAATGGAAAAACATACCCTGCTCATGGTTAGGAAGAACCAACATTGTAAAAATGGCCAGACTACCAAAACTGTTGTACAGATTCAATGCAATTCCCATTAAACTACCATTAGCGTACCTCACAGCTCTAGAGAAAATATGCATCAAATTCATCTGGAACCAGAAGAGACCCAGAATAGCAAAAGCAATCCTGGGCAATAAGGACAAGTCAGGTGGAATCACAATCTCTGACCTGAAATTATACTACAAAGCTACTGTAATAAAATCAACCTGGTTCTGGCTAAAAAACAGACCTGAGGATCAATGGAACAGACTGGAAGATGCAACCATAACGAAAAACCCACTCAGCTACCTAATATTTGACAAAGGGGTCAGCCAAACCCACTGGAAAAAAGAAGGCCTGTTTAATAAATGGTGCTGGAAAAACTGGCTTGTCTATTGCTGAAAACTGAAAATAGACCCCAGTCTATCACCATGCACCAAACTCAGGTCAAAATGGATCATAGGCCTCAACATTAAAATAGAAACTCTAAATCTATTGGAAGAGAAAGTAGGTAAAAATCTTGAAGACATAGGAGTAGGCAGAGAGTTCATGAACAAAAATGAAACTGCAAGGGAAACACTTCAAAGAATCAATAATTGGGACTTCATCCTACTGAAAAGTTTTTGTACATCTAAAGAAATCACCAGCAAAGTAAAAAGAAAATCCACAAATGGGGAAAAAATCCTAGTTGGCTGTCCCTCAGACAAAGGACTGCTATCTAGAACATACAAAGAACTAAAATACATGTACATGTCCAAATTCAAAGAGCCAATCCAGAAATGGGCATCTGAAATGAATACACACTTCTCAGATAAAGAAATACAAATGGCAAATAAATATACGAGAAAATGTTCCACATCCTTAGTCATTCGAGAAATGCCAATAAAAACAACACTGAGATTCCATCTCACCCCAGTAAGAATGGCCAGTATGAAAAAGTCATCCAATAACAGATGCTGGCGAGGCTGTGGAGAAATAGGGACTCTATTACACTGCTGATGGGAATGCAGACTGGTGCAACCACTGTGGAGAGCAGTTTGGAGATTCCTCAGCAAACTAGGTCTAGAGGTTCCATTCAAACCAGCTATTCCCCTTCTGGGTATTTTCCCAGAAGATCTGAAAACATGATATCACTCTGACATATGTGCACCCATGTTTATAGCAGTGCAATTTGTAATAGCTAAAATGTGGAAGCAACCCAATTGTCCATCCACAGAAGACTGGATTAAAAAATTGTGGCATTTTTATATAATGGAATATTATTCAGCTATAAAGAAAGACAGTTTTGGGGACTTTGTAGGCAAGTGGTCAAAACTGGAGTCCATACTCATAAGTGAAATAAATCAGCGGTACATGTGCAGGCAACGCATTGCATCACTGGTGTAAGAACCTGAGGGTGGGAATATAAACTAAGAGACATGAAGGAAATCTGTTCAAAAGCAAAGAACAGATGGGACGAGGGAAAGGAGAAAAGAAAGAGGCAAAAATGTATGTATGTATATATGTATATACATATATGCAGGAGGGCTAACATGGTTCTACTATTGTATTATATCACTTAATGCTAAGGAA